>CM002478.1:7988275-8009632 GCA_000325765.3 Leersia perrieri
AGCTAAAGTTAGGGAGTAATATATGTGTCAAGCGACCAAGAGACAAAAAAATGAAGCATAAAGCATGCAGTCCCTGCAAATCATCATGGGGTGGGGGGTGGGGGGTGGGAGGGCGACACAGATGTCGCGATCAGGTGAATACATGACACAGTTCGAGTGCCACGAATCGCTGATCCATCGCTGCTTTATTAACACCCGTTTCAATTGTTTATTAATTATTAGTCTATCATATGGCCATGGAGGAGCACACATACAATAAAAAAAAAACTATCTACCTCAACTACCAAATCTAACAACGCCATTGCCACCAGTCATTAATTCCCACGCAGAACATGATTGCAATAATACCCCTCCTATAAATATTATATTAGAAGGTCAAGACAAGTTGAAACGACCAATCAATCGCCAAAATCATATCCTAAACCCACTAGTTCCACTTCTTCCTCCTCCTTGCTACCTATCCCAAGTCTTTTCTCTTCAACCCTAATTGCTCGTCGTCTCTTTTCTGTACAGTGTTTGAGGACGTCCTGGCTGGCATGCCGAACTAGGACAAACCAACGTGCTCTTACCTAACGGAATCCCTTCTGCATGATCGTCCGACATCGTCTACCCCAAGGCGGCTCATCTCCGGGTGCAGCTGTTGGTTGTAGAAGGACGTGCACACACATGATGGTGGCCATGATCCGCTGCCAACAATATCCGTTCTCTTGCACACATTTCCGATGGAAACAAGTTGAAAACAATGAAAAGCTGAGTTATCAACATGGGCGCAAAGCAGTATAGGAGGAGTTCAACAGATATTGTTCAATTTCAAACGGCAATAAATTGCAAAAAAAAATCATCAAAATTCCTTTAAGTACCATGATATCAGTACATTCTTTTGGCACAAAAAATTTCAAAAAGTATATTGAATCTACATGTTGTTTTTGATCCGAGACAGAAGTAGAACAGTTAAATGTCAAAAAATAAGAGAGAAAACCTCTCACTGGGCCTAAAGGCGAGTAAAGTATAGCCCAAAAAGCCCACTTTAGAGAAGGTATACGGTTTACCTCTGTCCCCTGTCCGTGGTCAATCCCCATCCACAGCACGCCCCCCCATTTCCCGACTCCGACATCGCCCCGCACCCCCCGCCGCCGCCGCCGCCACCGCCGGCTCGCCGGAGCTCGGATTTCTCCGGGGAGACAGCGAAATCCCTCCTTGTTCTGCTCGCCTCTCGGAATCAGGCGGTTTCCCCAATTCTCCTCCATCCTGCTGCTGCGAATGGAAGCTTCTTCCCCCAAATCCCTACCCTAAATTCCGCTGCTGCGAAGGTGCGGGCGCCGCCGCCGCCGCCGCCGCCATGGGTACGGACGCCGGAAGCTCCACTGCTACTACTCGCCGTGCAGCGCGGACTCGAAGCGCACGGTCGGGTGCTGCTGCTTCGCCGCGGCCTTCGGAGAGCCCTAGCCAAGCCGTCGTAGCTAGCGGGCGTGGTGCTCGGCGCCGAGCTGCCGCCGACGACTCTGAGGTAGTTTTTCAGCTCCCTCTCCTTGATTCTACCTTTCCTTTAGCTATCTCAGGTATTGAGATGCCAAATTCGAGCAAGGCCTTTAGTGCTTCGATGTGAGGAATTTGCCCTAATTTCAACCTAGTGTTCAAGCTCTTCCCTTGCAGCCAAGCATAATTTTCTTATATTTGCTGCTAGTGTGTCTTATGTGCTGAGCTGCTAGAAATTCATCACAATGTGAGAATTTCCTCCTTGCCAGATGAAGGTTTACTGTGAGAATTTCCTCTTATGTGCTGAGTTGCCATATGTGTTTTGCTGTGATTGCTGCATGTCTGTCCACTCCACCAGTGGTTTGGAATCTAGGGAAAAGAATACTTCTGAACAGTTGAAGAGCCACCTTGCTCTGCTGGTAGAGTAGGATGTACTGGTGCAAGTTCTTCCTCCTATGTTATGGTTAAGCTGTTGTATTTACTGGTTGAGCTACTATGCTTGTATGTTTTTTGCTCTTCTTGTCATCTACCGATAGGATATTAATGAAATGACTGATTATACATACTTGTACTATTGGTTCTTGATCATGTTTAGACAAGTTTAGTGTGGCTCAATTCCATGCTGGTAATGTGTGGCTGCTAGGTGACATATTATGGGTGGTGGCTTGCAAGTGATTTGGTTGTTGCCAGAGGAAATATTAAGATAGATTAAGTCAACTAGCAAAGTTTTGGTGAAGGTAATTTTGTTGGTATATACATGATGTCTCATTGTCTCGTGTCAAAGCTATGATGATTTCTACTTCAATATATTCTGCTTAATTTGTTATACGCACAGTAAAGTGTACCCACTAATGTAATTTTTGGCATTATACTTCAGCTATTATTGTTCTCATGTGTGTAGTGTGTACTAATTAAGGATGGTGAAGATTTATTGTAATGCTGCAATTTTGTATCATTTAGATACTGATTATTTCCAACTGATTGTTCTAGCTTCTAAATTTTTAATCAAGATGCAATTAGTTTGTTTCACCAACCACATGGCGCCAGTTAAAATAAATGATTTCTAATTGTGGGTTATTTCAGGTTCCCACAAGCCCTCGCCGTGGCCGCCCCAAGAAGCAGCCATCACCGCCACCCCAGGCAAGATGCAATTAGTTTGTTTCACCAACCACATGGCACCAGTTAAGATAAATGATTTCTAATTGTGAGTTATTTCAGGTTCCCACGAGCCCTCACCGTGGCCGCCCCAAGAAGCAACCATCACCGTCACCCCAGGAGGATGAAGAGGGGAATGGCGTGTGCGTGCGCTACGAATGTGCTTTTCAGAACGAAGGAAACCATGACTTTGAGCCACCGGATCTTGTCTGGGGCAAGGTGCGAAGCCACCCGTGGTGGCCAGGCCAGGTGTTTGACGCCGCAGACGCTTCTGAGCTTGCACTGAAGCACACCAGGACAGGCACTCCCCTTGTCGCTTATTTCTGGGACAAGACCTTCGCTTGGAGTGACTCCTCCTCACTTCTCCCATTCTGCACGAACTTCACGCGCCTGGCTGGCCAGAGCACCATGTCCGGTTTTGTATCTGCCGTTGATGCTGCACTCCAAGAGGTTGGTCGCCGCGTAGAGGCAGGCCTCTCATGTGCCTGCTTCGATAGTAGCATTGGCAAGAGGCAAGAGATTGAGAATTCTGGTATTCGGGAAGGGGCTTATGGTGCCGTTGTAGATGGTCCATATATGAGAGGCACATTCCGTGGTAGACCATTTCTTGATTACATCCTAGGTCTTGGAACGAATCCACTGGCTGGTGCTGATCGTCTCGAACTTACAACTGCCAAAGCACAGCTTAGAGCATTCAATTGCTCAAGGGGTATAAGGCACCTCCCTGAGTTTGTGGTCTTTGAGGGAATTGAGGATGTTCCTGTGGAGGTCCCACACACCAAGAGGAAAAGGGTGGAGAAAAGTAGTGAGGATGATGTTGTGGACATGGAAAAGAAGCCAAGGCGTGGTGAGAATTCATCAAACAAGAAGAAGGTTCAGCCAAATGCTTCAAGAAAGGAGGTTATGGATGAAGAAGGTTATGTGCCAAGTATAGGGGCAACAGATGATACATTGAGTAAAACAAAGAAGTTGAGCAACCAGAATAGTGCAGCAAAGAGGAAAAAGTTTGCCTCAAAAGATGCAGATGGGGTTGAAACAGTTGGTGCAAGCAAAAGGCAGTCCAAGAAGGCTGTGGATGAAATCTCAAGTGAGAACAAACCCGCCAGTAGACCAAGATCCACACGCATGAAGGGAGGCACTCCGGTGTCCTTGAGAGGTAGAGGAAAGGATGGTGGTGCTGAATCCGTAAAGGTGGAAGGGAAGAATACTGCTTTGGTCAAGGAGAATAAAGTGGGTGGTAGAGCTGGCTCAGCACGCAAGAAGGAAAAAATTGCAGGGGATGGGGATGGAGTTGAAGATGGCAATGCCAACATTTCTGTTTCTCCTGGAAAGAAGAGGTCTGGGCGTGGTAAAACGTCCGTAGCTATTGAAGCACCAATCTCAGAGCAGGGTAGGAAGAAGAAGAAACTTTCTGATCTTATGGCAGTGACAGATAGGACTAATTCTTCATCTGGTGGTAATAGCAAGACTCGGAGCAAGCGTTCTACGAATGCATCAACTGAGAAATTTGAGGATCCTGATCATATTATGAAGGATACAATGAAGACTAGGAAAAGAAAGAAGCTTGACACATTGGGGGATTTGTCTTCCCAGCCACAGCCTGTTTCTCACAAGAGCACCACAAAGGTTGGAAAATTGATGCACAAAGCAGCTGGTCAAATGTCAGAGACATCGCCTGTTCTCAAAGCGAATGGCGAAGTATCTCAGAAGAAATCTCGTAGGACGAAAGACAGACAGACAAATACTCCAGACAAGTCCGCACATTCGTCGAAGGTGAATAAGAGCAAGACAGACACCATGACAGGAAATTCTCTACCTTGTTCTGAAATGCTGTTACAGCTGTCCCTAGCAGCATTTAATCGTAAGAAGAGAGAAAAATTGGCCACTGCGAGCATGAACTTCTTTACTGATTTCAGGAAGTACTCGTATGCTTCTAGGTCTGATGTCGAGAAGGGGATATATGGGAAGGCAGCCGGCACTGATTCCTGTGCTTCTGTTTCCGATGTTGATGAGGATATACCTGAGAAGGCTGCCTGCACTGAGCTCACTCCCTTGGAGCAGCCCCTGGCAGATCATATGCAGGATGATTATTGGGCCGACATCCTGATTAATGTGGAGGAACCGCTGTCTAGTCTCAAAAAGAAGAAAGATAAAGGTGTGAGCAGAACAAGCAAGAAGGTGCAGCATGCTAAAAAACCGGTCATCAAATCATCATCTCTGGGAAACGTAGAGGAACCAATTGTTGAAGGTAGACAAGATTCAGAGCAATCAAAGGCGGAAACCCAATCGAGTGTTGCAAATGGAGCGAAAGTAAGTGCTGAAGAAACGGAAAGTTCATCACTTGCTGGTCTAGTGCTGCACTTCAGCAGGCCAGGTGCTGTTCCATCACGCAGTGACCTTATTAAAATCTTTAGCCAATATGGACCTGTCAATGAAGCAAAGGCAGAGACTGCGAACAATGCCAACTGTGCTCAGGTGGTCTTCAAGAGGCGCATGGATGCTGAGGCAGCATTTGCAGGCGCAGGGAAAATCAGTGCTCTGGGACCAGCTCTTGTTAGCTTTCGCCTCTCCGACTTCCCAGCCACTGCCTCAGGAAATGATCCTCGGCAGGGTGCATCGAAGAGTGAATAGGGGGGCGTTCCCCACCTGTTTAAGCTGTTGATATTCGGTGAGGTAAGCTTGATGTCTCTCTTCCTGTGCCTCAGCATCTATTGTTGTATTGCACAAATATTAACTGGGTCGTGTTTTTATTTTCACAGGTGTAGGAGGTGAGGCAGTCAAGAGAGAGAAATCTTTTAGGCGGTAGATTGTTACAGGATTAAACATTTATAGGAACAAAAGGTTGTGCATGTGTGTCATGTAAACATGTGATTGTTATGCTATCTGCAGATCAGATCAGTGACTAATAGCTCTGTAAGAACATGTTGCAAGCTGATTCGTACCTAAAAAGTTGCGGTTAATTTGTCAATGTGAGGCTATTTGTTGTGTCCTGGTTGAACTGGAACAGGAACTGTGGAGGTGGAGCAGGTCACATACCATGTGGCTACTGATGAAGGTATGCTTATTAGTTAGATGATTTATTCATTTCTGAATTCTGAAACCCTTGCGCCTAGCTTGGATTATTATGGATTTGTGGAGATAGGAGTGATGAGAGTGCAGAAGCCTGTGAGAATGCAAAGAATGGGTGTGGGTGCAAATTCATTTTGGGCTGTCGCATGGTCCATGATGCCGTGGCTTTTATCCCTCCAGGCCAATGTTAATATGCAAAGCGGACAGGGCAGGTGTTGTTTGCTTATGTTCGCTTAATTTAACCCATCCATCCATACGGACGAGGGTGCAGGTCCAACTGAAGCTACTAGTTTACTTTGCTGATTGCACCCTTGAGTGTATGATCAGCCAAGTAATTCTTGTGTTGTTTGTGGCCTGTCTTACCAGTAATGTTTCTTTACTAATGTCTTATTAACTGCAAGATTAAAACAAGCTAGGTAGTACCAGATGATGATTGGAAATACAACAAGTAAACGTTCCAGGCATCTGACTACCTGATCTAGGTACAAAGCAAAGCAGTGTCTATCCATGAGCACCGGCGGCCACATACTGTAGACGCCATCATGGTCAATTTGACGATTCATGCCATGACAAGATGGTACTATACCACAAACACCCACTACCTCCTTCATTGGAGAGTCTACATATATTGGTATTCAGCAACGCTAGTAAGAAATTAATTACAAGTCAACTCTCAAGTCATGACACAAGTAGCTAGCCAAATCCTTTATCTCCACCCAAAGCGGCATTACGACCTTCAAGGCCACAACACATCACACACACCATTTATATTACTTACAACCCTCATCTCCATAATCAGTTATAATCACAGCACAGCCAGCAGCAATGGCGGCATCCGATCAGCAGCAGTCGTCGTCTCCAGCACCAACTCCGACCATGCTGGTGCCAATTCCGACCGACGAGGAGATGCTCCAAGCACAAGCCCACCTATGGCGCCACACCCTCTCCTACCTCACGCCCATGGCACTCCGCTGCGCCATCAACCTCCGCATCCCCACCGCCATCCACCGCGCCGGCGGCCAATCCACCCTCCCCGACCTCATCACCTCCCTCTCCCTCCCTTCCTCCAAGCTCCCCTTCCTCCGCCGCCTCATGCGCCTCCTCGTCTCCTCCAACATCTTCTCCCAATCCTCCGACTCCGAAGAAGATGAAATCGTGTACCGCCTCGCCCCGATCTCGTTCCTCCTCGTCGACGGCGACAACAACGTCGTCGACGGCCACATCAGCCAGACCCCCCACGTGCTCGCCGCCACGTCGCGATACTGCCTCGACACCGTGTCCGGCCTCGCCACGTGGCTCACGACGGAGGAAGAATTCCCCATCTCGACGACGCCGTTCGAGAGCGCGCACGGCGTGGCGCCGGAGGGCGTGGGGAGGCTGGACCCGGAGATGGGTAGGCTTTTCGAGGAAGGGCTGAGGGTGTACGACGCGTCGGGGTTCGCGGTGGTACTCCGCGAGTGCCGTGGCGTGTTCGAGGGAGTGGGGTCGCTCACCGACTGCGGCGGAGGCGGCGAGGGCGATCGCCGCCGCGTTCCCGGGGATCAGGTGCACCGTGCTGGATCTTCCGGTGGTGGTTGGGGAGGGACGACGGAGTGATGGTGTTGTGGAGTACGTGGCTGGTGACATGTTTGAGTTCGTCCCTCCTGCTCAGGCTGTGATGCTAAAGGTAACATGCGAGAGTAATTTGAAATGCATCTGTTCATATATTTCGTGAAACTTGTTTACAGCTGAAATGTTGAGGGGTTCAAAGCGTCGAGTTAATGTTTTACCCTTAATTTCTATATAGAAGTAAGATTTATATATGCATTCTCATATACTCCCTCCGTTTGATAATAAGATGTTTTGACTTTTGTTATAATGTTTGATCATTCGTATTATTAAAAATTTAGTACAAATATAGAAATGGATGAGTTATGTATAAAGTTGTTTTGATGATAAATAAGTCACAAACAAAATAAACAATACTTTTATAAATTTTTGAATAAGAAAATGGTCAAACGTAACATGAAAAAAGTCCAAGCGTCTTACATATTATGAAATGGAGGGAGTATATATATACAATATTAAGAAATGTTGATTGATCAAACTTATAAAATTCAAAGCATAATTATTTTTCAAATAAACTTTTTTAAACAAAAGAAACAATATACGTCGATTGACAATGCCATAATATCATGGACTTATTAGATTTACAAATTTATTCTAACCTAAAACTGATGATCATGATCTCAAAAGTTTACATCAGATATTTATGACCAAATCAAGAGTTTATGATTATAATTATACATTAACTTATGTTGCTCTATCTATTGTAGCTTATGATGCACCATTGGAGCGACGATGATTGCGTGAAGATACTAGCTCAGTGCAAGAAAGCTATTCCAACCCGCGAAGAGGGAGGGAAGGTGATCATCATTGACATAGTAGTCGGTTCCGTTTCAGGGCCAATGCTTGAATCCCAGATCCTTATGGATGTGGCTGTGATGATGGTGACCAAAGGCCGACAGCGAGACGAGAATGATTGGCGTGATATCTTCATGAAAGCAGGCTTTAATGACTACAAGATTGTCAAGAAATTGGGACCTCGGTGTCTCATTGAGGTCTACCCATAGCAGTAGTGCCACAGCATGTGGTTTCCCTTCTCTGTTTGTTGTGTGATCAAGTTGAATAAACGAAGTGTTTGATTACTCTCTAGTGTAGTTTCATGTAAGCTAAAAATGTTCAAGCTTGGTACCTTGATGTGTAGCGCTTTGTTTTGGAGATTGCATCCATAGAAATAGGTTTTAGAAGAAAGAAACGAGGATATATAAGGATATCATGGAGCAGCTTACAAACAGACATTTTAATCAATCTCAATTTTAATGGAAAGTTCAATATATACAAGGCAAAGATTTTGCCTTCTTTCAAAAAAAAAAAAAAATCTAATGGAAAGTTTTCACCCAGGGGTTATATCAATTTCCCTTGCCAAGGCGGGCTCCAAAATAGGATTAAACTCAAATGATATTTTTTTTTCGTGATACCAATAGGTATGAAATATGAAAGCCTGAATTTGTAAGATACGGGTCACCTAACTCGCTCAGCTCCAACTATAATCAGTGAAAAGCACCATAGGGTGTTGTTCCGACCATATTTCTGGTGGCTTTTGCAGGACAATAGAATAGTTGAGTGAGATAGGATCGTATTTCACCTAACTCGTATTTGTGGATCTTGTTGGACTTCAATGACACACTATACAAAAGCTTCTGAATTGCTTGAACTACTATAGCTACTATGCCGGAGAATATACTGTCCCTCGTTAGTCGTTATCACCAAAAGTCAAAGAGTGTTGACATGAACAACTTTGGTGACAGTATACTTATCATATTACAAAACACTATCACACGCTTAATTTTACAAAGGAGAACTTTGAACAAGGATTTTTTTTTACAACAAACTGGCAGGTCAAAGTAAATTACCGTTAATGTCCCTGTCTCAACTAACGCTGATCAAACTGTATGCAGTTTGTTAGGAATTATCTATATCAACAACTGGTACACTCCTAATTGCAACACAAGCACAAAGTCTTCGCTTGGCTACAAGTCAATTATAGAATTAACAGAGTGGGATGTTAAATGAATAGGATAAAGATGATCCTGCCGAGCTAACTGTGTGGTTGCCTCAAACGACCCATGACCATGAGAAGAATAACTTTTGCAAAAACTGACTAGTTCTCCGTCTACCTTCCACTCAGACTGTGCAAGATCTAAACTGGAAAACTAATTCCAGGTCCATCTGAACAGTCTCTAACGACACAAATCTTTTATGATCTTAGACCCTCCGATTGGTAGGCAGACGTAATAATAATCCCTGTAACATACATACATATTGCACCTTGTTTCCAGGTATGTTAAATGACCAAGACTACGAATAAGCACTTGAATTTGATAATTGATCCATCTTACTGTGACATGACATTCAAATTTACCCTGTTTATTAACTGATAATATGCCACTATTGGTGCGACAATTATTCCAATTTGACGAATCACAGCAAGTCAAAATAAGAAACCAATAACATCATAAGTAGCGCTTCAAACTTCCAATATAAGCGCAGCTGTAGGCTCAAAATTGACTCAAATACCTGATCTGAGCACCAGGTCCAGTATTCTACCAGCTCAATGTTATCCAACAGGATCCTGAATGATTTTCTGTCTAAATCTTATAGGCCCTTCTTAAGCATTGCCCGCACTCGTGTGGGGAGACCATACAACCTGATGAATCCCTCAGCATCTGCCTGGTTATAGATCTCGCCATTCTCGAACGAAGAAATGTCCTCCCTGTACAGGCTGTATGGGCTCTTCCGGGACGCAATGTTTACCGATCCCTTGTACAGCTTGAGGGTCACCGAACCGGTCGTAGTCTCAGTAACCTTCTCCATGAAGGCATCCATGGATTGCCGGAGTGGGTCAAACCAGCGGCCAGCATAGACCAGCTCGGCATACTTGTGGGCAAGAATGTCCTTCCACTGCATGGTCTCCCTATCAAGGGTCAGAGACTCGAGCTCACGAACAGCAGCTGCCATTATGGTGCCACCAGGGGTCTCATAGACACCACGCGATTTCATGCCAACAAGACGGTTTTCCACCATATCAATCCGCCCAATCCCATGCTTCCCACCAATTTCGTTGAGCTCCGCAAGGAGGGATGCTGCTGAGAGATTTCTTCCATTTATGGAGACTGGAACCCCAGCAATGATACCAATTTCCAAATATCTGCATGTGCAGAACATAATCAACTTATTATGCCAAGTTCAAAAGCTGACGAGACCGAAGAGCACATCAATTTGTCATGTTATAAAAAATATAACAAAATAGTTCTAAATGCGACTAAAAAAGTTAAATTTAAGGCATATATAAACTTCATAGTAGAGAGCCAAAACATGCAGCATCCATTTTATAATGTGTGAAAGAGCTATCATATAAATTGCATAGGTAAACAACACAGTTGTAATACATTAAACCAACACATCTCCTTTTGCTCTTCACATGGTGGGAAAATAGGAGTACATAATTGAAGCAATTATATAGTTCTGCAATTGAACTTCAACCAAAATGCCTCGAAGACTTCGTTTAGACTGGTGTTTAGTCTCCAAATCATGAATCAAGTCAACAAGTAGGAAATGTAACAAAAAAAAGGAGACCAATTTTTGGGCTACCTTGCAAGAAGAGGCATTATGCACTATGAAGGTAAATCCATACTGCCAAGAAAATCTACATTGACATTTTAATGACTAAAAACATGCCCACTTAATAATCTACCAGGTCCAGGCTTAACTCAACTTTGCTTCACTTTTCATGGTTTCTTAAATTTTAGAGTAAATTTCACAAAAATACAACTATTTCGACAAAACTATCACTCCGCTAAAACTTTAGCTAGGCAATTAATAAAATTGCGAAAACAGTGCACATTTTTTTCAGAAAATTGGAAATTTGATTGCTACGTGTTTGACATGTGCTCATCTGCCTGTGAGGTGGGCAGGTGGGCCCAACCTATCATACGGCCCTTATGAGTAATAAAAATGTAGTTTTCTAAAAAAAAATCATCACTATTGTTGCACCATTCTGCAGTATCTAGTTAAACTTGTAACCAAACAAATAGTTTTCACAAAATAGATGCAGTTTTCTGACAAATACTTTAGACTTTCGGAGAGGAGGAAATGCATATTTCAAGTTTGCATATCAGACTTGCATGACAAAAGCACCTCCCAAGTTTCAGGATTAAACTATGCAGACTATATACTGGACTACCAAACAATGTGAAGCAATTATGCGAAATGTATAACCAGACAGATAGCCCGATTGCATAACTTGTCATATGGGCCCATATGGACTCCATGAATCATCACAGTTAAGGGATTTAATACGGGTTTAGCTTATGAAAAAGAGATTGATGACTCACTCAGGTTCATCTGGTGCATCTTCTGGAGCAACAGACATCATGTACATATCATTCTTTGGCTCATTTGCTGGGTCTTCCAAAATATCTCCCTGCAAAATGTAGCATATAACAAACTAATCTCATTGTCTGATACACTTGCGGACTGCAAGTAATCATTGTACTAATGCCACTATAGTAGAGTAGACCATTAATATCAATTATAGAGTCCAGAATAACGCATCAGAACCTTAGCTTTAGTGCTATACAGAAACAAATTTTAGTACTCATGACCCTTCAAATAGATCAAAATTAGACAAAAAAAATGTTCCTTAGATACCTCATGGCTAAGGTGCCACAAATTCCGATCTCTGCTGTAAATTGACTTCTTTGAAACTGGAACAGGCACATTGTGCTTCTTTGCATACTCAATAGCATCTTCTCGCCCTGTGATATCCCACTCCCTCCAAGGTGCCACTACTTTAAGTTCAGGATTTAATGCATAAAATGTAAGTTCAAAGCGAACCTGCCAGAAGTTAAATACAAGTAAAGTAAGCCAACAGCTCTAGGCATTAATATGTTGGTAAGGGAACACCACTTACCTGATCGTTGCCTTTCCCAGTGCACCCATGAGCAACAGCATCTGCACCAACCTCCTTTGCGACATCCACCATTGCCTGGAATTATACAAAAGGTAATAAAATGTTTTGGATTGAACATTTGAACTACCTTAAACCGTTGTTGGAGACTAAATTGCAACATGTTCACACGTTTACTCAACAGAAGCTTAATCATACCAACCTCATTTCTGCACCTTTTTTAAGAAAAGTTTGTGGCTTATTAACACCTTTGTTAATTCTATATTAAGCTGAACTGTTAGCTAAGCAACATAAAAGTATGTATTACCTTAGCAATGACAGGCCTAGCCATTGAGGTACCGAGCAAATACTTTCTTTCATAAACTGCACCAGCACGTAGGCAGGGGAATATGTATTCACTAACAAACTCTTCTTTTAAGTCCTTTACGACAAGTTGGCTGGCACCACTAGCTTTTGCCTTTTTCTCCAAACCTTCCATCTCAATTGCACCCTTCAAAGGAGGAAATAAGATGACGATGAAAACATCTCCAATGGACTGCAAAGATCTCTTACTACATGGTTGGCACGATGGACAACTTTATGAGATCTTAAATCATATCACAACATACTTGGCCAACATCAGCAGTGAAACAAACAACCTCACAACCATAATTTTCCCTGCAATCCAAATATTGAATAAAAAATGTAGTTATAGCAAGTTAAGAATATTGAATGTTAGGTTGGATCGCAACCTACAACAATAGGCAAATTTCGTACCTCAGCCATGGGACGATAACTGATGTATCCAAGCCGCCACTATAGGCTAATACAACCTTATTTAGCTTTCCACGTAGCCCTCCCTTCATCTGATCACTTGCGCTAGTAGTCATGGTTTGCTCTTTTCCACTTGCTATTGCACTCTTGATAGCTGCAGGTTTTTGTGCAGATTACAAGATCAAAAGAAAACAAAACTACTACTTAAAGACATCCATATGATACACAGCGTTTAACACAAACGCAACCACTTTAACATAGATGTTTTCGATCAAATTTATGGATAAATACGGTTATGGATATGCTCAAAGCAGAATAACCTAGAATTGATGATTAAATGACTAAGTCGATGGTGATTCTATAATAAAACATCACATGAATGTAGCATTCGGGATGTGCTAATACTGACTTACTGACGGTGTTTATGTCAACCTCAATGATGGCAAAATCATCAAATGCCTGGTTCTTGTACAGTACATTCAGGAGATGGTTATTCCATTAATCTATGCACCTTAGGATCAAATAATCAAGAGACAAAAGCAGAATTTTTCCTGTATTTTTTATGGTTTCCAATTATTCTCAGATAACCCGTGGATCCTGCTGTCTGGTCTGCACTTGATGACACCTATCAGTGTAACTTGTCAATCTATCCCTCTGAAAGGAGGGTAACTGAAATAAATTGAGGCGTTTCACTTCTCCAGGTTCAAATCAAGTTTACAAATATAATATCTTCATATTAATTATTAAAAGTGGGGGTAACAATATGCAAGCAAGAAGGCATATAAAACGAGCGGACTAAAAAAATTATAACAGACACCAGACAAGTCATCAGATGTTAGCAGATTGTAAGAATAAACACCATTTTGGCAAATAAAACAGTGAAGCCATCACATGTATTTCAAAATGTCATCCTAACTGTAGTGAAAAATCCATGTCAACAATGATATGTTACTCCCTCTGTTCCTTCATAGATGACACCATTGACCAGAACTTTTTAAGTTTTGACTACTAATAATTTTTGAAATGTTAGCATATGGTAGACGAAATTTTTGACTACTAATAATATGGCATCGTTTCAAGAATTTATGAATTTCTTTCAAATAAGACGAGCGGTCAAAGATTAAATGTAAATAGCATCCGGTCACAATTATTTAGGAACGGAGGGAGTACATAAAAAGCAGGCAAAATTCATCATTCCATCATGATAACTGATAGACAATAGGAGGGAAAATATGTTTCTATACTACTAGGTTGTTAAAAAAAAGACTTGATCATAAGATTCTGTACTGCAACATTGTAAACATTTTAAACTTGGATCCTTTTTTTTAGAGTAACTTAGATCCATTAGCATCATAATAATCAGTTTGTAGAGATACTAATTGCACTTTGACAGCAATCAACATATCCACCAGTATCTGGTAAATCACAAAAAAAAAATGAATTTTGACATAGCATGTACATATGTAACAACCAAAACAAATTACAGGCATTACTTATGCCTTGACCCAAAGAGGTCTTGCAGATAATAAAACCTACACTATATACATAAAGAGAAGAAAAAGAACACAATACCTTGGTATTTACGGGCCCTATTGCTGTGAGGCACTTTAACAGTGAAGTTTGCACCAGAATAAACATTTGACAACGGAGAAAACTAATTGTACACCAAAAAACACATCCTGTTAAGAGATGAGGCATTACATCATCATAATGAAAATAAATAAGGCTTGTGGTCACCTTCTCATAGATGCAGGAGGTATTATCTTGGCTGAACACTTCATCAATATAAAGTAGTAGTCAGAAAAGTCAGAACAGGTAAAAAAATCCAAAAGAAAAAAGAATTCACTGAAGATAACACGGTCATATATCAAGATATTCCAGCATAAATTAGATGCTTTCAAATTAAAATGTTAAGGAGATATACATAGAAAAATGGCAATGACAAACCCAAAACTGATCCCGCATTCCAGTTTCATTACCTCGCATCGCAACACAAACCCAAGTAAGCAATATGATTTCCAATCATCCCATTCCCATATACAACACCGTGCTACCTTTATTCATTGCCAAAAAAAAAAAAAGAAAAGAACGAAACACCCTTGATTGCGACCAAACCTACATTGCATAACTACAGTCTACTACAGGTTCTCCCCGAGGCCATATAAATTCCCTCGCCCTCCCCTCCACCACACAAAAAATGCACAACTACATTCATCAGTTGTAACTTTTGTAAGTAGTAATCAAGAAACCTCCCTGCTCTCTTATCACAAAAAAAAGAACAATCTGCGCGGCAAGAACGCCCGCTGGGGCAGATCCCATCCCAGAGATAGATAGATCGGACGAGGGAAAAGAGAGGGGCGCTCACCGCCGCCGCAGCAGAAGCAGCAGCTCGCGCCGAGCGACATCGCTGGCTTGCTAGGTGGAGCCGCGCCGCCGTTGGTGGGGAAAGGGTGGTTAGTGGGCGGATTAGGGCGAGAGGGTTTAAGGGCGAGTCAACTGGTCAACGGTCAAATGGCATGAGTCGGGTGGGGGCTTCTTCTTCTATCGACCTTCGACCTTTGGTTGCTTGGGCAGGGGCCTGCAGCAGTACGTTGCTTAGGTGAGTTTTCAGGTTTTTTCTTCAAACAAAATGGTCCAATTACGGGTTCAGATTATACTCCATCCGTCTTAAAATATAGCAACGGATCTGTTTTAAAATATAGCAACGGATGTAACAAATTTTAGGGCAATGAATCTAGCCAAATCTTTGTCCATATTCATTATCCTAGGATGTATCTAAATCTATACAAAAGCTGTTGCATTTTGGGATGAAGGAGAAAAATTGGTGCCAAGGAGGGGCTTGGCATTTATTAACAGAGAAGAAAGTGAGGTGAACGCGCGCGCCTGGGATTCGAACACGGGCGGGCTCGCACGCATGACGGCGCCCTGGCCACCTGCGCTACGCGTAGTTTCGTTGCATTTTGGGATGAAGGACATACTACTTAAAACCATTTAATTGTTTGGTAAACTCATAAGAATTTGGATGATCTGGCCGCGTTTGAACAGCAACGCCCCCTGATGCCCGAGCTCGAATCCCCGTTCTCTGTGGGCGAGATCTTCGGAAAGAGCACCGGGGCTTGACAGCTTCACTGGCCTCTTCTACACCAAATGTTGGGATGTGATTCAAGGGGACATGATGGCGGCTATGGAGCAATTCTTTAACATGGATGGCAGTTCCTTCTCCTATGTCAACAATGCCTGCATCACTTTGATTCCGAAGAACTAGACGCCGCATCTCTTGGCGATTATAGGCCTATAAGCCTTCTTCATAGCTTCGCGAAGCTTGTCTCGAAGTTGCTGCCATGGCGGCTTACGCAGCTCATCACGGATTTGGTTGCGCTGAATCAACTGGCGTTCATCAAGGGTCATTGCATTCAAGACAACTTCATGTTGGTTCGCCATTCCGCTAAGAAGCTGCACTGCAATCACCTTGAGAGTGTGCTTTGGAAGCTTGACTTCGCTCAGGCTTTCGATTCCGTGGCATAGCCATTTCTTTTGGACATCCTGCACCACAAGGGTTTTGGGCATCGTTGGCGTGCGTGGATCTCGATCCTATTGTCCATGGCGAGCACGAAGGTACTCATCAATGGTGTTCCCGGTCAGCGCATTTGGCATGGTTGTGGAGTGAGGCAGGGAGATCCGCTCTCCCCAATGCTATTCATCCTTGCAATGGATGTCCTCAACTCCCTTTTCCTCAATGCAGCGGCTACCAATGTTTTCACTCCGAGCTATGCCTCGCCGTCTATCGCTTTATGCGGACGACGCGGTCCTCTTCTCCAAGCCTGATCGTGATGAGGTTGAAGCAGTCTCTATTCTGCTTGATCTATTTGGGGAGGCCTCTAGGCTACGAACGAACTTCATCAAAAATTCGGTTATCCTCCTAGGCCGCTTAGACGATAGATCGACCTTACTGGCCGAACACATGCCTTGCACGGTTACCTCTCTCCCGTGCAAATATCTAGGGCTGTCTCTACACGTTGGTAAGCCAAAAAATTCTGAACTGCAGCCGCTGATCGATCAGGTGGCGCGGCGGCTCCCGACCTGGCAGCCGGATTGGCTCAATGCGGCAGGACGCCTCGCGCTCGTCAAGTCGGTTCTGAGCTCGATTCCGGTATACACCCTTATGGTGTTGGATCCACCTAAGTGAGCTATCAAGGCCATCGATCGGAACAGGAGAGGGTTCTTGTCGAAAGGGAGCACTGAGACGAAGGGAGGGAGCTGCAAAGTGGTGTGGTCGCATTGTCCGCTCTCCAACTGAGCTCAGTGGATTGGGTGTTCATGATCTTGCTTGCACCAGCACTCGGACCTGGCACGTTCATGACCTTGCTTCTCGTTTGAGATGGATGTGGTTGCCACGCTCGGACCTGGCGCGTCCATGGCAAGGACTGAACTTGGATTTCTCGGCGAATGTTCGTGCAATATTCCATGTGGGGAACGACAGATCGGCCAGGTTTTGGACTGATAATTGGATCGATCGACGGCCGCTCGATGCAATCAATTGCGCCCTGCCTGTTCGACATGGTTCCGGGTCGTACCGGATCGGTGGCAGATGCGCTAAGCAACAGGCGTTGGATCCGGGATCTCCGAGGTGGGCTACACATGCAAGCTATCCTAGAATATCTCCAGGTTTGGGAGCTTCTGTCCTCTTTTCAACTTGGAGATGGCGATGTCGTGATCATCTAGAGATGGGAGGCATCTGGAACATACTCCGCACATTCTGCTTGCCTGTTTCAGTTCAACACTCAAACCAGGTTTGCAGGCGCTAACCCCCCATGCCAATTCTTCATTTGGCTCGCTTTCCACCAACGCTGCTAGACAGCCGGCCATCTCTTTCGCCATGGTCTACTGAGCAATGACCACTATAACCAATGCGATAAAGAAGGCAACTTTGGTGGCTCGTCCTCTCGACACTCAGGCTGCAACGTTGTATGCCTTTGCCGGGCTGCTTTGTGGATTGGTGGCTACGTGTCAGGATGCTTATCCACGCCGCCAGTCGCCGCAGCTTCGACAGACTCGTCGTCTTGGTGGCGTGGTCGATCTGGAAGGAATGCAACAGGCATGTCTTCGACGGTGTAGCTCGCCGATGACCGGAGATTCTCCAGGCAATCGCGACTGAGGCCACCGAGTGGACGTTGGCAGGAAGGACAGTGTTGATATGATGCTGAGCTTTAGTTCTTCTTTTGGTCGTTTCACAATGAAAATGATGTGCAAGTCTCTTGCGCATTCCCTAAAATGAGCAAACAGAGGAGGTTCAAGCCGAGTAAAAACTTCACATTTTCGTTTTATTTGCGACTTGGACTCCATTCACTTGACCATCGATCTCTTCCGGCTCGAGGAGGCCGGCGCGTAGCTCACCTCGCCGTCTGAATTTCGCCAGCGCCGAACATTCTCGAAAATGGGCTATGGAGAAGACCCTTCCTGGCCCGGCCCTGATCTGGGCTCTAAAATCGAAGGGCCCCATGTATGTCTAAGATATATACTTCCGCCGCGCAGATAGCAGATGTAACAGCCCTAGTACGGTAGGTAACGAGATCTTCGGGCTGCGCAGATAGACGACGACGTACTTCCCCAATTCTGCTCCTCATCGTTGTCCTCGATAGATCTGCGGCGCCGTAGCCGAGTCAGTATCGGCGAGAAGCTCCCTCGATCGGCCGGCCGAGTCTTGCTGCCGTCTTCCTGCTCTGCTGGCTGTGGATCAATTAGGGGCGCTAACGAGGGCACCCTCCTCGCCTAGTTAGGCCCTAAAACAGTAAGTGAAGAATCCAATCATCAAGGGCTCTCCTTTTGCCATTAGTACAATGTATTCGACCGGATAGTAATTTTTCCTGATGTTTGCATTCTTCCCTTGTCATAGATGAAAATGATATATTTCTTCGTGGGGAATGGGGACAGGTGAGGTTTATATTGGTACATCGTACAAAATTGCATATGAAAATATCCGAAGAAAATTTAGAAACTTGACCAGCATGTCATAGGAAAAAGGAGTAGTAAGTTGGGACAATCAGCTCAATATGTTAATTTTGTGGGCAGAAAAATAAAATATTCTACTCCCTCCGATTCAGATTGTAAGGCGTTCTACCTCTCTAGTAGGACGTCTTACAATCTGAAACAGAGGGTACCAATTTATCATTGTTTCTTCTCATCTCACTGCATTCTACACTGCTGGTGTGCTGCTAGCATCGATGATCAAATTGTACATGGCATGAAATCGGAATCAACTGCCGCAATGGATCGATCATTCGTTCATTCATTCCCCTGCGAAGCTACCAATTAGTTATGATCTGAAGCCTTTTAGAGCACACTAACTCAACATTGCTGAACACCCCAAAGCAATCTCATCTGAAGCAGTGAAGCTACAAATTAGTTCTGTTCTCATGTAATTCATTAACTGCTGGGAGTTCTATGTATACACTTGTATAATTGTGGACACCTAGAGGTCCCTGATCGGGATGAACAACAGATCATTGAATTAACAAACAAATCAAGAAACCTATACCAGCAGACAGATCAAAAGCGATGCGACAGCACATGGTGGCACTAGCGCCGTAGAGGGGGGACGGCGGCATGCAAGTCCCTCTACGGCGATCAGCATTCTGAGTGATTACAGTATAGATATAGATAGATTTAATAGATATATTCTAAGAGCGGAATTATTGAAAGGTCACCATGGCGCAGCAGCGACATTGTAAAACTGCTGCTTGATGGATAGAGATGACTGCTTTAGCTCTGTTGCGTGTGCTTTGAATCTTGATTTCTCCATGGCTATATTCATCCTCTTTAGAATAGCACGGTGCATTATGCACCTTAAGAGATAAGCATGTAGTTCGACCTGATGCAGAGTCATCCTTAGCACACTAATTTCTGTGTCAAGCTGTTGATCATCAATTTGTATTTGAGCAATCTTCTTCTCCAACAAAGTTTCTAAATGAGATCTCAGGAGCCTAATGTCGAAACCATTTCCTTCCAACAAAGAAATGCTGTTTATCTTCTCTTCAAATATTGCATTATCGTCCTGGACATTTAGCCTATTTATTTTTTCTGCTACATCGACAAAAGTGAGCATCAAGCCAATTACTGCTCCTGAACTTGATGGAAATGTGGTTGTTGTGGCATTTTACTGAATATTTCCATTGCCTCAATCTGTGCCCAGAATGGATAGGTTTTCACAAATGGAAGTTCAGCCATAGCTAAGGATTTTAAAGGTTGATCAGCCATAATGTTATCACGCGCATGCAGAGATTTCTGCACTACAGAACAAGACTTATGTGTTCCTGTAAAAATTTTACTTGATTTTTCCACGGCTATGCTCATCCTCTTTAAAATAGCACGATGCATTATGCACCTTAAGAGATGAGCATGTAGTTTGTGCTGACGGAGAGCCATACTTAGCATACTATTTTCTGTAACAAGTTGCTCATCATTGATTTGTTCTTGAGCAATCTCCTTCTCTGACTGATTCAACATATCCTGTATTTTAGACCAGCTATTCTTTAACCTGAGCAAAGTTTCCAAACGAGACCGCAGGAGCATGACGTTGAAACCGTTTTCTTCCAACAAAGAAATTAACTTCATTATCTCTTCAAACACTGAATTATTATCATGGATATTCAGCCTTTCTATTCCTTCTGCTACATGGACAAAAGAGATCATCAAACCCAATGCCTTTCCTTCACAAAAAGTAGGATATTCCTGCCAAATCTGACGGAAATGTGGTCGCTGTGGTATTTTATTGAATATTTCCATTGCTTCAGTCGGTGCCCAGAATGGAGAGGTCTTCACAAATGGAAGCTCAACGGTAGGCAAGGATTTTGAAGGTTGTTCAGCCATAATATTCACATGCGCATGATGAGATTTCTGTATTAAGGGGTGACAAGAGTCCTGTGTTCCTGCAAAGATTTCACACCCTTCCAAGTTGATTATTCTGTTCTGGTAGTCAGTTGAAGAATCAGAAGATAACAAATTCACATCACCAGAATTTTCTACTTCTGAAGTTTCAGGCAGTGTTAGGTTCTCCTCTGGGCAAAGATTATCTATTTCACTCGGTTTGATTATATCAGCAATGCTACTTTCCTGTGGACCTGAATCAATATGATGCATTGTGATATATACATTAGCAATACAATAAATACAATAAAGAATTTTTCAGTAATGAACAGTCATACCTTGATTGTCCTCTAGTCGAGTTGGGTCAATACAACCGACTGTATTTTTCTCTGAAGGAATTCCAGAGCCAGCAATTACATTGGTAGGCAGTTCAGTATATTCACCGTTAAAAATCAGTTTGGTCTCTGCAAATTTTAGCAACTTCTTTTCAGTTTCAGTTTTCTGTACCATGTATTTTAGAAAAGAGAGAG
>CM002478.1:8017994-8124470 GCA_000325765.3 Leersia perrieri
CGTGCACGCGGCCAGGGAGGCGCGCAGCCTGGATCTAAGGCGCGGCCGGGAAGGTGCCGACGGTCAGGCGAGCGGCCGGGGGGTGTGGCGGCGACCCACCCGGCGGCGGGGAGGGGGACGCGGAAGCGGCTGCGATGGCGGCGCTCCCCTTTTTTATTTTGTGAACTATTTTTGTGAATGTTTGTATTATTTTTCATTGATTTGGGGATGATTTGGAGGTGGATCTGTGTGAATGATGATTTGAGATTGATGCAAGGATGAGCATTATTTGGATGATTTTGGTGTGTATTTTTATGAGAATTTGCAGAAAATAATAATGAAAAAATTAGAAAAACACTAACTAAAACGAAGGATAAGGTGTCTGCTTTTTTGCTACTTTTTAGTCTCGGTTGGTAACCAACCGAGACTAAAAGTGGGCTTTTAATCCCGGTTTTCTAACCGGGACTAAAGGAGACCCTTTAGTCCCGGGAGCTTAGTCCCGATTTTCTAACCAAGACTAAAGGACTTTCACAACCAGGACTAAAGCCCTTTTCTCTACTAATGATAGCATACTTCTTGCCAGACACATATGCTTGAAGTCAGCTCCAAACCAATTGCAGGCCACCGGCTACTTTCATGAAAGACCTCTACACGAGAAAACGGAGAAAATCTATATATTTTGAGTCCACACCAACGGTTGGGCGTACCGACTAAATATATTGAGAACTAAAATCTTTTCATCATCACCAAAGTGTCTATACTTATACTGAGTATTTCTTAGAACCAATCGCTTCCAAACAGTAACTGTATTACAAGACTAGCCAAATGCGGAACTCCCATGGTCCTGCACATAACAAGAGCACTGAAACACGGGGTTAAATATTACACTACACCGTAACTCAACTGGTTACTTGACCTTTCTTTTTTCTTTCATTCTGATATCTCAACTCATTCACGAAACCATCGTCATATTTACATAGAAATAGTGGAAATGATTTCTCCACGAGATGACTATACTATATGCTATGAGATATTTTATTTTTGGCAAACCAATATAATCCATTCCACAGACTGATGATACAAATGGTACATAGGATGTAAGAAGAAGCAAGCCTTTACAGACTCATTTGTTTACTTCACAAATAAAAAAAACTTGTTTCTATACAAAAGGCTTTATTTGACATGTGATGGATTAAAAGTTATGTAAAATTGTCCACCATTTGTTTTTAGATTATCGAGAATGGTGCACAGACTTATATAGTGATACATGAGACAATAAGGACCTAAACTATCTTTGATTTTCACACACAATTCTAAATCTAAAAGTCCTCACCAATCTCATCTCACTTGATTAGAATGTGCCTAATGGCCAACCATCTCGCCCACTCCGGTTCAATGCCTTCAACCGACTGACTTGATCTCATTTCCTTCTTTAGTTTTTGTTTTATTTTAAAAAGATACTATAGTGTCAATATGACATAACATGCCACATTAGATGCCATGTTTGACTATCTAGATACATTCAATGCCATGTCAACTTGCCACACAAAAATGCATTAAAAAGTTATAAATTAAAAAAGAGACAAATAATTAGAAAATACTAAACAACAGAATATATTTATTGTTGGTATTTCTTACGATCACAGATAAATTTGCAAGCGCACGGAATACTGTTACAACACTTTACCTTCGGGTGACCCCTAAATTATCAAACTCAGGGAACGTGTGTAATCTACCTAAGGCTAAGGCTATCCAAGGACACCACTGATATGCTAGACTAAGTTAGAGAGGATTTTTTTTATGTTTTATACTCAAGCTAAGTTAAATGAAATTTCCTATCTGTTGATCGGGCATCGACCCCTGCTTGTCTGTCAGTGTGGTTCCGGCTATAGCTCTATGATGTATCCAAATATGAAGGATTACTAATATGAAATTCAGGGCTGTAAACCCACCATCGACCGCTGACAAATCCGTGGAATACACAACAAACAAAGATAATCTCTAACCTAGACACCACTTGCGCAGGAACTTTCTTCTTTATCCAGAGTCCTAGGACTAGAGCACTCAGTATGAATACAAAGCAATGAACCCACAAAGATAGAAATATATCTTACTTAGACTAAGTTCGAATACTTACTTTATAGAAGATGTTGCTCCGAACTTGAAGTAGAGTGTACCGACATCTCCAGTACTTCTCCAGAACGACTCCTAGAGTGTTGCATCCGCTAAGGTACAAATCAGAGAGAGCGCCAAACTTTTGGGCACTCGTCCAAAACTTTCTCTCACTCTTTACCTATTTCTAATGTATGTGTGAAGTGAGGAATGAGGAGGGATATTTATAGGTGGAGGTGTCTTGGGAGGATAAACTTTCTTCCAAGCATCCAATGAGCATCTTCACCCTCCAAGTGCCAAGTGTCTAATCCTATGCCGGTTTCTTTAGGTGAAAGCACCCTGAACTGACAATGGGATGATATACTCCGCCGAACCAAACTTGGGCCTAGGCCAACGGCCTCTACCTTGGTTCCGCCGAACCAAGGGTTTAGCCGAACCGTGACAGGCTCCGTTCGTCCCGGTTTTCAGCCTGGACACTGATTTTGGGCACCTCGGTCCATTGGCATGTGCAATGGGCCTTTTTAGAGATGTTTAATTGGGTTTTGGGTTCCAAACTCTATAAATTCACCTGTATATAAATATCCACCAAAACATGTGGAAATAGTTAGATATAAACCCTACCACTATGTTGGATGTTTTAGATTTATGATTTTATGCAGGCATTGAAAGCGTAAAATATGTCGTTAAGAGCCGTCAACATTTATTTAGTATTTTTTACTAGTAAACAGCAGGGGTTCCCCTATGGTAACATTTTATTAATAAGAAAAGATGAAATATAAACTTAGTTATAAAGGATTCGACCTATGACTTGATGACAACTCAATCTTGTTCTCTAATAAACTGATTAAATATGCTTGTGTATAGTCCTTGTCTCCTTCAAAAAGGATCTCAAATTGTTTACCCTAAAAAAAGATCTCAAATTCTGCCAAGATTAATGCATATAGTCTAATTAAACTTGTTGTGCATTTCACCAACTCTATTATGTCAGCTCAAATCACTAAAAATTTGTGCGAAAATGGCTACAATAATTCTGTCCGCGTAATGTCAAATCAGAATTCCAAAGCTTCTGTGTCTATCTTGAAGGGTTATGGGGAGGCCACGCTAGCGCAAATCAAAATTTTCTACCCCATAAAATTGGAATTAATACTGTTATAGATCACGGGATTACCACTAGACGTGTAGATTCAATGGAACTGTCTCAGTGTAGACAAAGCGCGTCGAGGTATCAATGCCGTGCAGTTGCTCACGTCCTCATGTGCGGCTCGTCCTTGTGCTCCAGATACAGCACCTCCGAGGTATCCACACGTACAGGAAGGAAGTGGTTGCGCCCGGACTGCTAGGTCCGCAAGAGCAACGAAGGCGTGGGCATGGGGAGATTGGCGGATGGTGTGGATTGCCCTAATCCGTGTGCCCCACCTCTTATTATATAGGCGTTCGAATAGGCTTCCGAACTCGAGGCCCATTAGCAACCCTAAGCCTTATTTAATTCATATTAGGTTTCGAGCCCCTTAAGCGTATCAACTCCTATGGGTTCATCTCTAACAAGACGTATCAACTCCTATACGCACATAAAGATCATAGCTGACCTCTCTTTCTCGATGTTGTAAGTCACATCCTTAAATAGGTTAACACTTAACCTAGCACGACCATGCATTTTTTGATCCAATCACTCGAGAGGCCTAGAGATATCTTTCTCACAAAGAGAGGCAAATCTCATCTTTACTAACCATGCCTCACAACATGCTTCATGACAAATCCGAAAACTATTTATAACTACCCAGTTACGGAGTAGCGTTCGATCACCCCTGAGTAGGTCGGTTCACATCTTGAGAACATACGACAACCTCAGGTCTAACGACAAAGTATACACGTTGTGTAAAGAGAACAATATTATAATATCTCACGTTAGGTCGGTCTAGCATCATGTCATACATACACCCACATTATTAGTTTGACATCTTCATGTCCATAACTTGTGAAACATAGTCATCGACTAATACATGTTCTAGTCTTCAACTCCGACTAGAGACAACTTTAGAATAAAAGAGTTTCACAAACAATTTACATAATTGTCAATCAATACAAGTTATTTTTCATGGATATTCAATAGATAACTAAATGTCATGGATACAACGAAATATAATCAACTCTATGATTACCTCTAGGACATATTTTAACATATCTATCCATCATTCGATATTTTTTTTCCTTTGAATCAGCCAGCTTTTCCATCCATGAATTTTAAGAAATGTAGGGCACATGCAGAATGTACTTCAGTTGCATCTAACCATTGTTCTTTACACGTAAGCATAAAAGCATTGCAAGTGATAAATAGTGTGCTATCTTCCACGTACCCCAACTGCTTTAACTCGAGCAATATACATGTAAGTTGTTATACTTTGGAGTAATAACACATCAAAAAGGTTCAAGCTTTTAAAACATTATAAGAAAACGCACATAACTGCAGATTCAAACTACCAAAGAAATGATTTTAACATGTAAATTTGACAATAAAATACGGTGAGATATTCCTAGTGTTGCACATTAGAAGATCTGCCCAAATCTGAGTGTCGGCTCATTCGCTGCTAGCACGCCCGCAACAACTTGTTGGTGTTGAACCCACCTTATGATCCTTCGCCGCCGCCCATCCTGGTGCTGGGAGCAGGAAAGAGGAACTTGGAGGAGGCAGTATTGGTGTAAATAGTTGAATGCTAGTGGCATATTTAAAAATCAACAAATTTTATAATGGTATGGATCTAATTAACCCTATATATTAAGGTGCAAAATTCTAAACAGGATATGATGCTATGCAAGCATTCATCAAACATATAAGCAACATACAAAAAATCAGTCTCACCTGTCGTTGGTGGCGAATCGACAGTGAGAGCATTGACGGAGGGTCAATGGTGGGCGACGGGGATCTACGTCGTCGTGGTCGTGGGCAACAACAGCGTCGTCATGGGGATGGGGAATTGGAGGCGGCGTGGTTGTGGAGGAAAGGTGGCACCGGCAACTCGTGGAAGTGTCAAAGAGGTGACAGCGATCGGGGAGATGTCAAGGTTGGGGGTGCAATGCTGCATTCACGTGGAGAGAGGTCACACGCAGTGCGATTCAAGGAGGAAATGGTGATGAAAGGTGAGAGTCGATTCAAGTTGTTCAGATTGAAGAATTCAATACAGGGGGTTGGATTTGAACAAGGAATGTATAACACGTGACGATTGCATTTGTTGCATTATTATTGGGTAGTTGTAAAGAAAAAACTCTTGCTCCATGTGTAGTCCACCATTTCTTTTATCTGATCTGGCTATGACTGTTTGTTAAGTTGACAATGCACAAAACTAGTTTTTTTTTTCTCTAGCTATGTGACCATAAAAAAGAAGAAGAAAAGACTGTTTATAATTTTGGATTTTCCAATCAAAATCTTAGACAGTATTCCCTCCATCCCATAATATAAGGGATTGGGACTATTCATATGTAATAATCAAACATTCGTCTTGTTCAAAAATTTAGTGCAAATAGAAAAATTGATAAGTCATAGCTAAAGTACTTTAAATAATAAAGCAAATAGTATAAAAATAAATAATATTTCAATTTTTTTAAATAAAACGAGTGGTCAAACATAGCAATCAGAAACTCAAAATTCCTTATAATACGGGACCGAGGGAGCAGGATATAAGAAACATGTCAATATTGAAATGATCTCAATGTCAATATTTAAAA
This sequence comes from Leersia perrieri, assembly GCA_000325765.3. NCBI lineage: Eukaryota > Viridiplantae > Streptophyta > Magnoliopsida > Poales > Poaceae > Leersia > Leersia perrieri. The sequence continues at coordinate 8,023,806 of CM002478.1, forward strand.
TAGATAGGCGAAAAGAAATCGGCTATTATGTTAGGGCACCAGATTCTCCGATGGAGTATATCCAAACTTGTGATGTAACAAAGGTATAATTTACACGGCGATTTAAGAAAACTATCACAGAGTAATAAGTCGAAGCTGTATCATAATAATCATAATATAAGTATATATAGCACAATGCACACAATTGTATTGCAAAATATGGTAGGAACTTAAAGCAATATATAGTAACTAAGAAACACGGACTAATTGAGAGGGAAATATGAAATTGCACTGTGAGATTGAATGAAAATTGCAAGGGAGTGAATATGGCAGAATGTTCAACTCCAACTAACCTCATTCATATTGTTATATGAAAATGTGGACGAAATGAAAGAAAAATGCCAGTACAAATATTACCTCATTTTCTCTCTCCATCCAAAATAATGAAAACTCTAATTGCAGATTCAAATTTTGGTTAGGAAATCGATCGATTTTCAATAACAATAATGAATTTTTGGACAGGAGTATGGGGATCGACGGCCCCCACCACCCCCGCACCAAACCTAGGCAAAGATCGCTGGCGCGTGGGTCCCACAGTCATCGGCCGGAGAAACAACCGTAGAGAGAGAGCGGAGCCACCACCATCGCGGCGGCCATGGCCATGGCCCTCCTCCGGCGCGGCCAGCCCCTGCCCCTTCTCCTCCTCCGCGGCCTCCTGCGGCCGCCCCCGCCTCCCACCTCCTCGTCCGCCGTACTGGTTCGACTCCGCCACCCTTTCCTTTTCTCCACTCCCTCGATCAAGGAGTCGAGAGAGCCGAGGGGAGAGTGTTGTGCCCGGGGCCGTGTAGTCCGCAAGCAAGTTATCTAGCCTGCCTCGAGCCATCCTAATCGATCCCTTTTTGTATTGTTGTATTATTGTATATCCTTGTTCGATTTGGTGGTTTGGTTATTTTATTTGTTCTTAGGTTTAGGAATGGGGAAATCGCCTTAAGTTGGAGTTCGCCTTCGATTTCCTTGCAAAAATTCATGAGGCGGTGTAATATATATGGATAGGTCATGTTTCTGAACCTGGTGTGATGGATCGGTAACGATCAGTCGATGAGCATGTATTGCACCTCACTAGTTGATGTCTTTTAGGGTTTTTGATTGTCGTTATACCCTAGAGCTGCAAGCCCCTTATGTACCATGCTGAAGGCAATAAACACTATAGTTCCCTGCCTTTTTCTATCTTCACACATTGGCTATAACTGCGGACGATTTAATCTAGCTTGTTATCTTTCTCCTAAAACGGTGAAATCAATATTGATGAAATGATGAATCAATAGAAAAAAAAATCAGCATGCACACCATAATTATTGCTTCTGTTTTATTTTTGAAGGAATCCTGCAATAGAAATGTGTCACCAGGAGTTCAGTTGCGGAGATTCTCTGCAGAAGGTGAGCAAATGCCTACTTTTCTCAAACTAATGCAGTGACATTGTTTTAGGTTGATGATACCTTGCTATACATGTTTTTAGCAATTATCAGTAAATATTTACATGCTAACCTTTGTTTTTGATTTACAATACTTATTGTTGTTAGTGGCATCCCTATTATGATTTTTTTTTCATGATTACCTGTTTTTTTCTTTCTGGATTGGAAATAGCTTGAAATCTGTTCGAGAATAATAATACGATCTCATTTGTCAACTTTAGTGCTGAATTTGTTCATAGCATAAATCCAGAGTTCTGACCCTGTGTATTGCTTATTTGCCAGGAAAAGATCAGACAAAATCAAGTGAAGATGGTTACAGTGAGACAAATACTAAGAAGGATTTTGCGCTGCAACAAGCTCTGGACCAAATTAAATCTGCATTTGGTGAGGAGTCAATTATGTGGCTAAATCACTCTTACGGTCATAAAGAAGTTCCTGTCATATCTACTGGATCCTTTGCATTGGACATAGCTTTGGGAATTGGTGGGCTTCCAAAGGTGAGTTACACTTTTGTTTAACAGTTGTTTTCGTCTGGTATCCAGGTTCACAGACGCAAGCTGTATTTAGTAAATGATTTTGTACTGTCTGAGGTGTAACGACTAACGGCAACTTTATTTTGTAATAAAACACATTAAATTGAACAGAGCCCCCTAAATTTCTAGACGTGTCACACCTAACTCCCTCCCTGAGCTGAGTTTTGCTTTCTAGGCTCTTTGATCTTGAATCCATTTGCATCACAGATCATTTGTGCTGTTTGCTAACAGAATAATCTGAACTGTGCTGCAACTGGATCCAAGTTTAGGGACACTAGAAAAGCATAATGAAAGTTTAAAGAGCTAGGTTAGTCAAAAGGAATAAATTTAAGACTAGGTAGCTCCAATGCGATTTAATATTTTAAACATGACTGACCTGTTAATCCCAATAACTAGCATGTCAGGTTGGTTGCATCTTTTCTTTTCTTCATAATTCTATCATTTCAAATAACTGCTTCTATAAAATTGCTTGGTATGGTTTAGTAATTACGTGGAAAGCTGAAAGTCATTTATGATACGATGTTCGTTAATGCATTCATAAAGAAAATATTGGGTAAAAATCATATGTACATCATTCTACATTGTTGGTCGACTGATAAAATGCAAAACGAATTTCCATTTAGCAAATTATATGATAGAATCTTCATCGTTAACTTGTGCTATTTGTTTGTTGCACTTTACTGACTTTGTATTTATCAGTAGGGAAGGGTTGTTGAAATATATGGTCCAGAGGCATCAGGAAAAACCAGTTTAGCACTTCATATCATAGCTGAAGCACAGAAGAATGGAGGTAAATAATTGCTTCGAGTATGCATCTGATCTCCCCTGTGAACTAGTTTCAATGACTAACAGCACAAAATGTGAATTAAGATGACAATATAGTAGCTTTTGAGTCCTTAAAGCTTCATTGCATTCTTTCTTTGGAGGAAGTACATTTTGTGTTGTTGAAAAAAGTGTACTAAAATAAGTACTGGATGCAATTGACCAAGTTTCCAGTGCTAACCTCTATGCCTAACAGGCTAACACCATGCACTTGAAATTATAAGCAAAACGATGGACTGTGTTAATAAAAGAATCTAATTTTGATGGGTTCAGCTGTGAAGGAACAAAAGTCCAAGATGACATTAGTAATGTAATATTTTAATAAGAGTAAATTGCACTTTGCACTGGGATGTAATTTTGTATAATAGCTGAGAAATCCTTATATTCCTCTTTCTTTGATCTGATCAGAGTCAGCCATTTCAAGTCTGCCCTGACAAGTGGCCATGCCAATGAACTGTGAAAAGAGAAAAATGTTTGGATTGGTTATTTTGGCATGCATGTATGGGTACTTTGAAGATATGATTGGTTTTCTTCCACTTTCTTGCCCACAACTAAAGATAGACTTGTTTCAGAAATAGAAAGTTACAATCTCTTGCTGCTACAATAAAATATCATATTATTCAGCGGTGTAAACCAGTTTTTCCATGGAGAGGCATGTGCCTTCATATTTCAATATCCATGTAACCGTGAAGAACCTCCATGTAATAATTTGGTTTTGTTGTTTCAGGATATTGTGCTTTTATTGATGCTGAGCATGCCCTGGATCCAACATTAGCAGAGTCTATAGGTGTCAAGGCAGAACACCTGTTACTATCTCAACCAGACTGTGGTGAACAGGCCCTTGGCCTTGCTGACATCTTAATCCGAAGTGGCTCTATTGATGTGGTGGTTGTGGACAGTGTACGTAGAAAGTTAGTACCGTCAGCTATCTTCATTATTTGCTTTTGCCTTTCTGCCTCCCCGGCTCAACTTCAGTAAAGATATTATCATACACATGCAAATTCTATTTTAAAACAAATGCATCAGATGAACTGATCCCCGAATTTGAAAGATTTAATGTTCCTTTTTAGAACAACCATGCTAATTTTTATACTCTAGACAGTACTCTTTTTGGTGCTGCACATAGCAGCTGTTGTTGTTACAATTTGGTTTCCGTTGATTACTGACTCATGCAGGATACTTATATACATTTATACATACAGGTAGCAGCTCTTGTTCCAAAAACTGAACTGGATGGTGAGATGGGAGATGCCCATGTTGCACTTCAAGCAAGGCTTATGAGTCAAGCACTTCGCAAGTTGAGCCATTCTCTTTCTCGCTCCAAGACAATGTTGGTGTTTATTAATCAGGTTTGCCTTTTGTTTAATTTATGGAGTAATGCTCCATCCAAGCTTCTGTATAAATAATAATTATAGTGAAATTTTAGGTCTGTCCACTTTGTTGCCAAAATAAACCTTACCATTGTTTTTTATGGTACACCTTTTCTCTCTGTGGTATTCTACTTCTTGCTTTGTTTCTGGTCAAAAGATGAAATCCTTAGTAATAGTTGATTATCTGTTAGTAAAGCCAAAGATTAGCAATGCTAAATTTTGGCAATGTCAAGAGTGTGACAGTGTTGTTTGTTTTGGTACCTTATCAATTTTTTGTGTAGTTTTGTGAGTGGAGGGTTCAGAAATTACCAAATTTGATAAGAGTTTGTTGCCCTGCAAAAGTTTGATAGGATTTGTTTGGAACAAACTGAACTTCCTCACCTTAATTTATTCTCATATTTAAATAGATACCCAGGCTTTTGGCTAGGCCAGGCTTGATAACACTAGCTCCAACACGTCTTTGCTAAAACTACCCTATTATATATTATAAATGTCAAATTTGTGAAAACCAAAAATTCATTTTTACAATAAAATTTCCAAGTCATGTCTTTGGGCATATTTCAGGTATACACACGTCTTTTCTAAAACTACCCTATTATTATAAATGTCAAATTTGTGAAACCAAAATTTCATTTTTTTTTAATAAAATTCCCAAGTCATGTCTTTGGACATATTTCAGGTATACACTGGTCATGGCATTATGTATTAACACTAGTGAATGAAAAAGACAGGGAACTTAAATTATCCTCCAACCATGTGTGCAAACTAAGACATGAGATAGTTTCATGGTGTACAATCCTTGATGTGATATGATTTCCTTTTTGGTGCATTTGTATTATGATCAGTATTTTAGATCTAAGTTCTAACCAAGCCTAATTACTTAGGAGTAGTTCATAAGAGCTTTAGATGTTTATTTAGAGGTAACAAAGTGTTCATTTTTGGGTTCTGCAGGTAAGATCGAAATTAAGCACATTTAGTGGATTTGGAGCACCAGCAGAAGTAACCTGTGGAGGGAATGCCTTAAAGTTTTATGCTTCTGTCCGCTTGAACACCAAAAGGATTGGTCTTATAAAAAAGTCAGAAGAGGTAATACAAGATCTTATCAATTATATTTGCTGTCTATGTAGTGTCCCAATGTAACAGAAAAAAATATTGTATTTTCGTAAAAATTGGTTATATAACTTCGTAGATGTTTCATGCTCAGTTCTTGTTTCATTATATAACCACAATTCAATTTGAACCCAGCAGGTTGTTGGCATGCAAATTCAGGTCAAGATTGTCAAAAACAAGCACGCAGCCCCATTTAAGACTGTGCACCTTGAGCTTGAGTTCGGTAAGGGACTGAACCGTGAACTGGAGATTATTGAACTAGGCTGCAGACACAAGTTTGTCACAAAATCGGGAGTGTTCTATCACATGAACGGGCAGAATTTCCATGGAAAGGATGCTCTTAAATGTTATCTTGCTGAGAACAAAGATGCCCAGGAATCTCTGATGTCGATGATAAGGGAAAGCATAATGCAACATGAGTCCCATCCAGATAGAGACAAGGAGAAAGCTAATCAAGATATAAGCATAACAAAAGAGTTTGCTTCGGCAACAGATGAAGAAGTATCAGAAGAGGTTGAGGCCTGAAGGAATAGGAGTATATATATTTATTCTAGTGTTTGTGCCACTTTCCGTCTCTGCTTTGTATGTTTCTAAGCTGCGCGACGTAACATGTAAATAACTTTTCATCATTTCGCTCTGTACACGCCATTGTACATATTCTCTTCTTTAGTATGAGAAACAACAATACCATACATATCTGAATCTTTATTATAGCTCCCAGGTTTACCTTAATCTTGTTCTTGTTTTGAATGCCTGCCTGGATTGGTTTTAGTTACGTTTCCTCGATGCTTTCACGGCGTTAGTGATTTAGTGTGAATGTTTTGTTGTTGTATCCCTATCTTTAATTACTCTACGGCTCTATGCATTTTTGGTTTGTAAGTACAGTTACATGCACTTTTTTTTCTAAAATTTAATTAATAATGTTTAAGAGTAAACTACACTTTGCAATTGATAAAATATACTTTATTTCACTATGCACTGGGTTAACATCAATGATCAAATAAGTTACTAATAGAATTTCATGGACTTCTCAATCAAGATCAAACTTCATGATAATTGACTTAAATTCAAATTATTTAATAAGTTATATTTGTGTATTTCACAATATTTTTTTTGAATTATATGATACACCCCGGTGCAAAGTAAAATTTATTTTGGTGCCCTCCGATGCAAGATAAAAGTATGCGCTAAACCAAATGCAAAGTGAAACTAAAGTTGTTTTATGCGGTGCAAAGTGCAATTTACTCTGCCATTAACCACTCACTCCACTACTAAACTAATAGCTGAACCATCAGCTCATGAGGCTGTGTTGGGCCGGGCCTCTTTCAGGTTCCTGCAGGCCATAAAGAACTAATGAGGCCCAATTGCCCAATCTTATTCTTTTCCGCGCGCCCTCTCTTCCTCTCGATCGCTTTGTCCTCTTTTGTGGGCAAAGAGAGGCGATCGATCTAGGTTTGAGTGCCACCGCCACCGTACTCATCGAAACAATCTCTATCTCCTCTTCTACTTCCACGATGACGACGACCGGAGATGAGATTGGGAGCTCACCTCCAGCCGTCGCCCCTAACGAAGATTATGAATCGTGGACATTTCAGCAGAAGCTTGATGATCTCCTTAACTCCGATCCAAACCGTAATATCATGCCAAAGTATCCTAAACATGCTGCCATGATGAAGGAAAAGCTACGGTATATCTATCTCTATCTATAAATTTTAGTTCGTCAATTCGCTAAAAGTACAGGAGAAGCCATTTCTATATAATCCAAATCAAAGCGACTTTGAATTTTGAAGTTGGTTTTCTAAGAACAATTTTAAATACACACTTGTTAGCAATCATGAAAAAAGAGCCAGGAAACAGCAAAGAAAACCTCATAAAACTAATCCTATAATAGTCCCAAATTTAGCTATCGATTATAATACAAAGGAGGAGTTCTTTTACGGTCCAACCAATAATACCTCGAGGTACCAAAATAAAATCTAGCCGTCTATTTATCATACCGGTACCTTGAGGTACCAAAATGAACGGTTGGATTATGTTTTAGTACCTCGAGGTACCGGTACCTGGAGGTACCATTTGTTGGACCATAAAAATTCTCTACGGAGGAATGGATGTTGCTGCTGAATTTCTGAATTCTGATCAGTTCATGATGCTAATATTGCAGGAGATGTATTCTCGGTACTTACATGTGGCATCCCCAAAACTACGCCCCGTCTATGAGGAAGACAGCGTCAAGATGCTCTACCAAGTCTTCCGAGGCTGGAGTAGCTACATGGGTCTCCGGAGCTTCCTCTACCCGGACATCCTTGCCAACATGGCCCACCAAAACGCCTTGCGCTGCGCCAAGGCGGCTCTGGAGGGCGACAATCAGCTGCGTGGCTACCGTGCGGACCCCAATCACCTCCACAACTTCGGCTTCTCGCCGATGCACGCCGCGGCGGAGAACTTCAGCATCGACATGGTTAGGCTCCTCCTTCGGCACGGCGCATCAGCGAACATCCGCATCGAGGGAGAGATGATGATCGAGGGACTCCTTCCTCTCCATGTCGCGGTCGAGAATTGCACTATGCACAAGTACATTGAGGACCATTGGGTTGATGGGGATCATGTTGCCAACCTCATCTTCTTCCTATGTCTGCCTGAGATGGTATGCTTCGTGTTCTTAATTTTATTCCTAGCTAGCTAGTTGTATATCCAGTTCCCTCTTAAATTGCTTTGCTCTGGTTCAATTTAAACTATAGATCTATTTCGATATAAATGATTGGATTGATTTGGTAGTCACCCTAATCAATCCATATGGAGGGTACTCACACATGGATGGTTTAGATTATTTCTATTGGTAGTATAATACTTGCTCTAGAGAGTTAGAGACCAGCGAGGGTTGCAGCACAAGATACAAGCACTACCAATCATTTCAGCCATGTTGGTGATACTCTCATGCAGAAAATGTTCTTGGACACAGTTAGATTGATTGCCAAACATACGGACAACATTGTCCATGAGATTTGGAGTTACATCCATGACGAGAGGCATGTCGAGGGAGCGGTTTTGCTCCTGGCTGCTCAAAAGCAGCTACGTAAATATAGCGGTGGCAAGGCTTCTTTGGATGCGATTAATATTGTTAAAGGCCACTTTGGAAAAGTTCTCGACGACCTACATCTTGAGGAGTTAGCTATGATTAAAGAGGGAAAAAAGGGGAAGGCTCTCAAGAAGATAAAAGGCAAAAAGGAAGCTGTTCTTAGTGCACATACACTATTTGGTAGGTTTATAAACCTAGCGAGGTTAGCCAAGCCGCTTTTACAAAACGCAAGGTTTCTCTGAATGGTTTTGATATTGTTAAAAGACACATCGATGAAGCTATTTGCAGCCTACATCTTGAGGGGTTAGATATGTTCAAAGAGGGAAAAAATGGCAGGCCGCTTAAGAAGCTGAGAGACAAGAAGAAAGCCCTTCTTACGATCTTGAGCTGGTGGTGATCTTGAGCGGTACATTCAGACTCACTCCCAGGTAATTGCACATGATTTGTGGACTACATTTTTGGTGATCTTTTTGGATCGATGTTACTAGTACTAATATGTTATATTCTTATTATTTTATATTATTTTTTTATTGTTTAATTTAGTTTCCAGTGTTGATAATGCCATCAATGGCAAGTGGACCGATTTTCATGCAAAGAAGGAAAAGCTCTTGATTGTGATGGAGTTCTTGAACTTGATTATACCTTACGCCATGCCATCCATGATGAGCCTAATTCTGCTCATGAGAATCTTGCCGAGCAAAATGAGGCAAGTTCCTCCTGAACTGAGACAAGTAATCACCGTTCGTATACTCGGAAATTGCTCCCCTTATCTTGACTGAGATGCTATTCTTCGTATGTGTTGAACCATATGCTCCTTAGGAATGGCATGACGTAAGGTAGGAAAGTTTCTCCTTTAGGCAGGAAAGTTGGTCAAGAACTCCAAAGCACAATCAGGAACTTTCTCCTTTAGACAGGAAAGTTGGTCTCCATGAGATGCTCTAAATGGCATTGGCCCCTTGATGATACACAACCCTTATGTTGTATAAAATCTGTTGTAATTTCCTTCTGATGATCAGAAAGACAAACATGATTGTTGAGTTTCTTAATATTCTAGTTGAGTTTCTTAATATTCTTTCAGGGACGTAATAATGTCCACAATCTTGTTGGTGTCATCGAGTACTTGTGTCACCTGTTTGTATGACGACTATTAGTTGAGCAAGATGGTTATATGTTATTGAGAAGTCCCTAGTCAGCTCTTAGGTGCTGGTCTTGTTCACAATGAGCAAGGATGATAAGAAAAATAAGATTGTAAGATTAGAATAGTAAGGTTACTAAGGTAGGACATCATGCTAGAACTTCCAGCACCGTAGTAAAACTGCTGGTTCTACTAGCAGAGGTGAACCTATTTTAAGGTTGGCTATTTAAAATGTGAATGAAGGGATAAAAAAATTTTAACGATAAAAAGTATAATATTTGGCATGTATAACATCACTTATTACTAATATATATTATACATATTGTGTGTTGTATGGGCCTCTTGGATTTAATATGGTTTAGTTTTTGGTTTTTTAATACCCATATTCATTATATACTACATATAGCCATTTGTTTTTCAAAAATTTCGGGTGTTCGTTCGAATATCCTTGACTCTATGCTGTGCCCGCGCATGGCTAGCTACCAGAGTATGATGTTGCTGGTACCACTAAATTATGCCACTTTGTTGTTGTTGGGACTATTGTTTGGTTTGTCATAGAATGGGGAGTGCTGTAAGTTTTGTTTAGAGTGCACAATTTCTCATCACCTCTTTTTTAGTTTTGTTTTCATATTTATTTATTTTTTATGTCAGTTGTGTTATCAATGTGGGTTGTGTTGTAGATTATATAAAGTACTAAGCCATCTTATTTGGCGCTTTCCACATATGCTTACACTATAATGCAGCTATGCAGTACACTTGTAGCAAGCCATTGAAATAATGGTACCAAGGTGTGCTGTGTTCTGTTGCTAATACAAAGTTGTTATATGACTTGCAATCACCACCACCTGCAAGTGAAGATATTTGAATAGACATGACATGGCCATTTTGCAATGATTTGTCTTAATAATTATTTTGGTGAAATGTAGGTACCCCATGAAGAGATTGTTGAACATGTTTCATCAATTCTAAACAGCAATGGCATCCCTCATTCTGGGCAAGGAATTGACACTGGAAACCTGGAATGGTTTGACATATATTGTCTTCACATATATTCAGTTTTTATTTTTATGCACATAACTGATGTGGCAATTTTTCTTTTTCTAAATTCATTCCTTCATGTTTTGAAGCTACCAAGACTATAGAGGAATGCCGATTAATAAGTCAGGTTCAGAAAGAGGTGTGTTCATTTTGCTTTATACTATTTCTTATTAAATGAAAGGAAAGATAGCTGTGCAACTTTTTATGTTTCCACTTTCCTGCAATATATACCAACCTCTGAACTATGCTTCTTATTTTGTAAGTTGACTTTGCTTCACGTTTTATAAACTGATTCCTGACCAATTTCATTACCAAATATAGTGGACTGTGGAGACACTAATGAAGCTGACAAGTCATCCTCTCTAGAAGGCAGAGTTAGTAAACAGGTAATGATACTTGATTGAATTTTAATTTAAATGGTTTGTCTTTCTCATGCCAATCCGTGGAGGCCAACTCTTCTGCATGAGGACAAAAGCCTTTCTGTTTGGTTTTAACCTAACCATTTGAATTTGCTGCAACCCATGATATAGCGCGATGAAGTCTATTACTTTTTGTTCTGCAATGTTGTAGTTCCATGTGTTGCACGCAAAATTCCAATTTGGAGTTTTGGTCTCCCACAGCTTACTCAGTACAACGGTAAGGATGTTTGAAACTGAGTTTTTAACGGCACTCCCATTCTCCTAATGGTAGTGTCAATGGTGATTAATATAACGCCACGTAGGAGTAAATCTGATTTGGCAATAGTATTAAATAGGAAATGTCATTGTGGAAATTGCTTATTTGTTGAGTCTAATATGCACTAATGAAACTAATGTGAAAAATAACAGGTATTGTAGTATTAATTCACAAAATAAGTATAAATTAAGCAAGCATAGTACATAAGCTCCAATTGTCGCTTTGTTTGGTTAACACCAGCATGAATACTCTTTGCTTCCCAGATCTGGGTGTTCTCGTGATTTTGTTAAGCTTTCATATGCTAATGGTCTCATGCTAACAGATCATCGAAAGAAAACCACCAAAAGGATTAGCCATAAAAGAGGTACGGAATTTGTTCTTTCCATACTGGAAATCGTTGTTGTCTCGACGGTTATGTGTGAAGATAATTCCATCGTGTCAACTAAGTAGAAAGGACTTGTTAAGTGTTGAAGCAAGCAGGAAGAGGACTAAGAGTGCTACCCACCCGTGCATCCCAAAAAATTCAATGGGAAATCTTGGTTCAACACGATGGTCCCCATTATCAAGCAACTATGAATCTAGGAGGATGCTTTGTGCTGTAACTTCGATATCCCGGAAGATTTTTAGGAGCATTTGAGTTGACAAATTTTCAACTCTAGAAATCAAGTTAATTTAGGACAGAGGATTAGTACATTATATAGAGCGTGCAACATTGCTGAGAGCAGGTAGTAAATGTAGTCATCTTACTTCATGCCTTGGCCTTCTATTTTGAACCTTGGCAAACTGAAGCACCAGTGACGAGAGGTGTATTATATTTTGAGATTTCCATCTCTAAATACAAATGCAAGGTTTTATGTAAATTTTCTATGATGATGAACATAATCATATATAACCCTGGTCCCAATCAGTAATCGAAGGAGCTGTGCCTGCGCAAGAGAAGAGGTGATCTTCGACGAGTCGGCTCGCTATATTTTGTGTTCATGTTGCGAACCAATAGAGTCTTGCTAGGCAACGGACGTCCGTTGTAACGGATTAGGGTACTAGACCCGGTACCCTACTGGTTTTCTTCATCCTCTCCGATGACCGCCGCCGTCGAGCTCGCCGTGCCGCCATCGTTGAGCCTTGGATCCGACTGCCCCTGCCATCGAGCCGCCATCTCCAAGCACGTCATGCCATCGCCGTCGGCCCGCCGCCACAACAGACGGCCAGATCTAGCCGCCCCCGGTGGCGGCGCTACCAGATCTGGCCGCCTCGCCGCCCGCCGTCAAAGCGGTGGCCGGATCCCGCCGCTCCCGTAGCCGCCGCCGGGAGTAAGGTCGCCACGGGGCGTGGGCTCGGTCGCCTACCGCGGATGCACAGGCTCGGTCGGAGTCCGTATTCTTTGTCGAACCAATAATGTGTGCATGATATAAGGCGTAGCATGTTTAGTGTGCTAAGCCTTGAAATCATGCTTATGCCAGATGCCAAAAAATGCTAAGCCTTGGCATTCACTAAACCTGAACCGTTCGCACTGTTTTTACTGTAGCCATAGACTCACTGTTCCTCTCTGCCTTTAGGGCCTAAATGCAGAGGAGTCGGATCCCTGTGAGAATGGAGCGGCTCAGGGGATAAAGGCAGAGGAGCACAGTGCTGTGCCTTTGGGCTATTTTTAGCCATCCGATTCGTAGCAAACGGTCAAGATATTTTTTATTGACATTACAGCTTATTTGAGTACCTGTTGTGTTGTCAGCTCATACATCCTATAGAGGATTCTAAGATTAAAGAACAACATCAGTATCTGACGAGCTAACCATGGACACACCACATACAAACAACAAATCAAGCTGACAGCAGGAGGCACACATATTGACGATGAAATAGCCACTCTAGATATTGTTTCCCCGGTAGAGGGAGGACTGGCCTAAGAATGGTAGTGGACGGTTTCACTGTCGAATTCACAACATTGCTGAATTAAGCGCTCTCATTCTGCACCTGGAACCATGCAAGCCCTGGCTGACCGCAGCGTCTTGATTCAGGCATGGGTACAATTGGCCCCAAAAATATGCGCCATAGGTCAAGAATTATTGTAACAAGCATTGCTGCGCCCAAGGCATCGACAGCCACTCTGGAAAGGCTCCACTTCTCTTCATTTTCGTCAATCCTGAACAGCAAGTAACAGATAATTACACAAAGTTGAAGACATTGAAGATGCCTAATGCTTCCATTTCCAATATCAAGGTTAACAACATATTTCAGGCAGCACTGGTCAGCATATGGCGACTAAAGTATGCATATGAGCTTATGACTATAGACATTGTTTCAACTTAAATCTTGATAGATGATTTATTGTTTCATGGGACAAGTAAGCTAATGGATTATTTTAGAATTTTATTCACTTAGTGGCCGCATACACCCAGTTAGAAGTAAATGGAGCAAAGGAACAACTTGCTGGATAAACTTCATAACAGAAACAGGGAGACAAACATGCTTCAAATCAAACAGATGAATAGTGAATATATGAAATAGGAGTAAATAACCACAATAAATATTCTGACTCCATTTCACCTTGAAAACATTGGGAAGCTGACGATGAAGTATATTGCATAAAACAGTGAGCCTACTTTGTACATTATATCCCTGTCAATGAATTCATAATATGGAAACTGCAAAAGTCCCCAGAAATCATCAGGCACAAATGGGAATAATAGTATTGGGAAAGCAAAATAAGAAATACTATAAATAAAAAAGAACGGATGCAGAGACCTATCAAAGCCAGAACAAACAGGATATATAGGATATATCTTCCTAAATATCTTTACTAGAAGGTAAAAACAGCTTCACTATCAAAAGGTACCAAAACAAGACACTGTACAAACAGTCCGTCCTATTGTAACTTGTACTAATAGCCACTTTAACAAAAACAACTGAATTAGGCATTAAGGCACTAATTTTTTTGACCCTAGAACAGCAAGAATGAACATGAGTTGCTAGTATACCTAAGAATAATTGGTCTAATGATCACAATAGATTTGATGATTAGAAGCAAATATTTAACATGAATTAAATTTGTACAGTTATTTTGGCTTTTGAGAAAATCATTAATCTGTAACTGGGCTATACCTATTTGCAAGACTGAAAAGTTGACAAGTGCTGTTGATAATCATTATTAGATTGTTATTCTCAAAAAAGTATATCGTGTCTAAACCAATTACATCCACCAAATATTAAATATGCTTAACTCGATAAAATGGTAATGCAGCAAATTGGTTTATTATTATTATTTAGTTCTTCGCAGTTTTAGTACTTAACCAAGTGAACAAAGGAAGGATTGTCAAGAAAAACCTTATCCCCCTTTGTTCAAATATAGCAGATCCAAAGGGACTGTCTCTATTCTAGACCTGAAGGCATTACTATTGATTCTGTTGTACAATTCACAACAGGCTATACAAACAAAATTTAAATAAATGGGATCCAATGAAAACAGCTTCTACTATAAAACAGAACACAGATTTACTGAACTCCATGACTGCACTGCTAACAAATTGCATGCAAAGGACAATTAAATTGTACTAGGCAGAACAAATCTTTGTAATATTGATTTATAGTTGACAAATTAAAATAACATGGGGGATTTCCCCACTGTTTCCAGGTCAAAAAATATTAATTTATAGTACTCCTCCGTCCTGAAATAACGTGGGGGCATTTTACACGGTCTTTAACACTTTATTTTGACCACTAATTTATCCCATAAGATATATCAAAAGCTATAAAATTAACATTATATGAAAACACTTTCAAATATGAATCTAATGACAGCACAAGCATAACACTTTCAAATAATATGAATCCTTAGTTCAGCTATTAGTCAAAACTTTCAAATGTTGAGAGAATCTAATGACATCACAAGCATAACACTTTCAAATAATATGAATCTTTAGTTCAACTATTAATCCGAAAACAAGGACGCCCTGCATTTCAGGATGGAGGGAGTAGTCTATGTAAGAGAGAACATACATTTGCAATGGCTAAGGTTTCCAGATAAGCTATGAAGTATGAGAGTGCTAAAACCCATGCAGCTTCAAATGACCATCGAATAAACTGCGGCAAGTGAGCTGTAGAATGACGTAATTTGCGAAGAGTCATATTTGATGTCATGTGATAGAAAAGGAAGCAAGCATGAGTCAGTAGAAACGTTGTATGAGGTACCTGAAACATAAAAGAAATTCAGCAATCATTAACAAAGAAACAAGAACGCATTTGTGAGATCAAATTGCGACTAGTGCAATACACAACAATGACTAGTAAAAGTGAATGGATTACACTATTAGTAGTATTTTCCATAAAACATTTACACAATAAAATCTATTTGGCTTGTACAAGCATCAGATTATTTAATACAGGAGAACATGAGATGTATGAAGTGCGAAGTGTAAAATGGAGGAGCTCCAAGTTCTTTTAGTACTGAGTTTTGTAATTATCCAATCTGAAAGGAAGTAAATCATTCATAAAGAGCACCATTGCATGTGAAATTCCCTCACCCCATCATTACATGCAGATTCAATGGAGCCAAAGGAGTGGTAAGGAAAGCAAGCAGATGTGAAGTAACAACCTTTTTTCCCTTATCTATTAAAATGCATGGTCAAGATGTTCCTAAGATTAAAATGATAGTGGGGAACTTTCCCTTGTTCCTATTCTGCGACCAAGAACAAAGGATAGAAGCGAACAGCTGGGAGGAGAAATAAGAGTATGGTATAAGGTATTTAAGGTTACATTAGCAGAATATTGCGGAGGAAGAGAAGGAATGGAGATATGACAGGAACATATATGAAAGAAACAGGAGCATATGGGTGCTCAAGTGAGCTATATGGTTGTACCATCCAAAAACATGAATTTCAAGTTCCAACTTTCCCAAGTGCTGTCGGGTACAATGTTATCTGATGGTCTGATTAATCACGATTAATCATCCTGATCTGTCCCTGAACTCCGATCAGGTACACCTAAGTCAATCAGCCGATCAGACATCTGATAGTCCGATTAATCACGATTTAAGGGTAGAAAACAATTAGATATTTGCTTGATGCTTCAGGCAAAACTATGTTTGATGCTTTACAAATCAAAACTCACAATTAAGTGACCATCTGACCATCAATTTTTGCTTGATGCTTGATTTATATTATATAGTATAGAGTTTATAATATATCGTATAATATATATGGGTCCTGGACTACTGCTGTATACAGGATCAAACAGCCTCAATTAATCGTCCTGATCGACGATTAATCGCCCTGATCATCCTGATCGGTGCCTAGGTGATCAGGGTTGATCGACCGATCAGACAACATTGGTCAGGCAAACTTTCAGATTCATAGCCCACTACATTACAGTGGTTATGTTCAGTAAAAGAAAATTTTCCTTTTAGAAGTTACAGAAGAGATGCAAACAAAATAAGCGTAAAATATATTGTTGAATCTATGTTTGAGAACATCAAGGCCTGTTGCTATGCTAACACTTGTGCACATGATCAAATATATGATTTTGCTTGGTCGATAATAACATGATAAAAAGTATTACATTATTCATCCTCCATGATGGGAAAGTGTATGATGCACCAAGAACTGTGAAGAAGTAATGCGTCCAAAAGTAGTTACCAACATAGCTGAAAATTATAATCCAAATATTAGCCTGCAACAGAAAGATGTGAGATTTAGCAAAAAGTTTCAAATAGATAAAGTAAAGTGAATGAATGATCCATGCTATCAAATAAAAGGATACCCATAGATAACTGAGTAATAACTTCGTCATTACTTGTATAAGCAGATAAATACAAAAATTAAGAATAACTATAGCAGCAAATAATTTAAATGACCACAAATATTTTGGTACTGTAGCATAATGAAATAACCATATAAAGTATATAAGACCAAATCTAGCTAAATTTGGTGAATCCGCCAGCTATTTTACCGCAGTAAATTTTACCTCAGCAGGTGAAAGTTCTTATTCAATAAACTACAAGTCAGCAGTAGTAAAAAAGATTACCAGATCAGATTTAATAAAAAGACTCAGTTTGCCTTCCAGAAGATCCATATTAATACTTACCTTAACCCAGTACCGATCTTTCAAACTTCGAACGCTATCTGCCTGAAAAAAACATTAACAAAATAAGCTTCAAGTTGTGGCTTCAGTATTCAATATAGGTAACAAAGACAAATTTCATGGACGAACAAGGAACACATTTTGTAAGAAAAAGTAATGGAGAAGATCAGGGTGGAAATGGTCAACTGGTGCCAGGTGCAGAAGTACATGGGAATATTTTAGTGTCCCTGATGCCATCTTGCTATTAACCAGAAATTCTGTGTGTTTCTAACAAAGTAGTGGTGGGGTTGTTTGGGAAAGATGGTTGTGGCACTGCCATTGTAACGCACTACTACAGAACAATATATTTTCTGTAGCAGCGGCTGCATCTGCAGCCACAGTAATCTATACCCAACTGCCCTAATATTTATGCCCCCGACCAAACACCACAAAATTGAGGTGCCAAGTAGCCAATTCCCCCTATTTGTGTTATAACTACTTGTCCCACATTATAAGTTATTCCTTAAAATCCAACCCAAAAAAGTACTCCCTCCATCCGACAATACAAGAGATTTTATGGATGCACCATCCTCAAAATCCCTTACATGTTGGGACGGAGAAAGCGATTCCTTAAATAGTTCAAGTATTCCAGCCAAACATATAATTAGCAACGGAAAAGAAAAATAAAACTAGCCACAACTGAAGAGACGAGGTCAACTGCAAGTGAAAGAAATCAGCCAACAGCAATTACAGGGATTCCTTCCCCAATTGTCGAAAGCAACATCAAGTAGTATTACATCTCTCCCGGACTTTATCAGGCACAATCATAGCTTGTGGCCATAAAATAAGCAGTACACCAATCTGTGACATAAGAAGATCACAACTACGTGCACCTGATCCCAGTCCTCTCCCATGCTTTCCTCTTAGCTCTTCTACTCCTCTCCCACTACTCACTCCAGCTGATCCCAGTCAGTCCTCTCCCATACTTTCTACTTAGCTCTCACTGTTCACACCTCCATTTAAAAATGCTCAGACCTGCTTGTCCAGTAGCATTTAATAGTTTACCTTCAAAAAATTCTGGTATTTTTCGACTTCCTTGTTTAGATCCTAAAATTTTTTGGCCAAACATGTCACATCAAATGTTTGGACACATGTATGGAGCATTAAATGTGAATGAAAAAAAACAATTGCACATTTTGTATGTAAATTGCGAGACAAATCTTTTGAGCCTAATTACGACATGATTTGACAATGTGGTGCTACAGTAAACATTTGCTAATGACGGATTAATTATGCTTAATAAATTCGTCTCGCGGTTTACAGGCGGAATCTGTAATTTGTTTTGTTATTAGTCTATGTTCAATACTTCAAATGTGTGTCCGTATACGTCCAAAAAAATTTTGGCCAAAGAACTAAACACAGCCACAGCAAAATGGGCTCAACTGTACAGGTCATGGGAATACTGCTACTATGTCAACTGTCAAGCAACAGTACATCATTCTATATCAATCAAATTGCCCATTTATAGCCGACGTGCTGATAGCTCATATAAGTCTGGTATATCTGTCTTGCCCATAATAATCTGTCAATCGTCATTTATACGGAACATTATGGCACCACTCTCCCAATATTACTCCTTTCAACAAAAAAGAAAATAAAGAAAGATCCTTATTGCCCCCAAAAGACCCAACAATAGTAGTAACAATTAGGGTAATTACATGATTATTACATCATCAAACACTAGATTCCAATCCAGAGCCGATGTTTTTGAGGGAAGATGGAGCCAAAGGTATAGTATAGTATTACCTTGCCAACGAGGAAGAGCGGGATGACGAAGGCCGGCACGGTAGAGACCAATCCAAGAACAAGGTACTCCAGCTCCGTGAATCTCTGCAGATGCCAACAAAAAGGAAGAAAAAAACATCATTTTTCATCAACCCGCCTCGCATCCATTTTCAAATCCCCAAGATCCAATCTCCCCTAAAAGAACCGGAGGCGGCGGAAGACCCAAGAATGAATGCAGGACAGAAACGGCCGAATCTCGCCGAGATTCAGACGGATCAAGCGAGGAGGAGAAGAGACGGATCGATGGATGGATGGATGGATGCAAACCTCGTAGAGCTTAAAGGGGACGACGACGCCGAGGCAGAGCGTGAGCCAGAAGGGGGTGTAGAGGAGGAAGAAGGTCTCCCCCCACCGCTTGCTCTCGTCCGCCGCCGTCCACCGGCTTCTCGCCCCCGTCTTCCCCGCCCCTCCTCCTCCTTCATTCCTCGCCTTCGCCTTCGCAGCCGGCCGTCGCGTGGCTGCAGGGAGAGGGAAAATCTCCGGTGAGTGAGGAGGTGCCGCCGCCGCTGCCATTTTGGGAATGGGTTACCTGCCATTGCCGCCGGTGGTGGGTGAGTGGCAAGCCAAGTGCTCGTGTCGTCGTCACCTCCTCCTGTCCGGCGATGTGACTAGTCGAGTGATGACTGATGAGGGGGATCGGTGTCTCGAAACTCCAAAGGCTTCAGGGGTGGGGCCCACGTCCTCCGCTGCGAACATGACATGTGGGGCCACGCGGTACGTGCGGAGTGACCTGCTTGTGGGCATCCGATTCACGGCCAAGGGAAATTTAATAATGTTTTTTATGTAGTATAGAAAATTTTCTTTTTAAAAGTAAATTATACTTTGGACCGGACAGGACAGTACCTTCTTTTACTTTGAACTGAGTTTAGAGTTTAGCGTATAGTTTTAGTCTGCACTGGGTACATTAAAATAAGTTTTACTTTGTATTAGATTGTATCATATAATTCAAAGAAAATATTGTGAAATATACAAATATAACTTATAATATATTTTGAATTTAAGTTAAGTTTCATGAAGTTAGATTCATAATTTGAAATGTCCCGGCCATTCTTCAGCTCTAATGACTGAGATTAACTCTCTCTCCCTCTCCCTCCTAATTAACTCCCTTGATTTGGAGAGAATATATTTTTTTATTAGTGAGACTGAGATAAGGAAGACAAAAATATAAAAAAATAATTGTATCCCTTGGAGATCAAAGACCAGCAAGGTTTTCTCTTTGCATATTTGAAATATAAAAAAAATGTCTAGAACATTGCTTATTAGAATTTATCTAACAAGATAGTAGTTTAGTGAAAAAAATAATATCGTATATGTTTTTGTATTTACATGGTCGTGCTTGCGAATTATTTTCAGGGAAAAATAGTGCATTGATTGTTATCATGTTTGATGGTCCATATAATTATTATGAAAGACTATCTTAAAAAAATTGCTTTCCTTAAATCATGTGTCAATCGAGTGAGTTAATTAGGAGCAATTAAGGTCTCATGATCTGGACCGTATAAATCAAAAGCATGGATAGGACGTTGTTGAGTCACTGGTGGAGTTGGACCTCAACTCTAGGGAATCCGCACCCTGCATACCATATGCTTCAACACCTCGTGCTAAAAAAGCATAAGACCCACTTTGATTCAAAAGGTTCGTGGAGAAATTTTGTAGGATCTAAATTCTATAGGAAATTTTCATATGTGGCCCTATGAAACAAAGAACTGAAGATTCATAAATCCTTTGAAATTTCTATGGAATGATCCAATACTAGTAGATTTTGGAGGAATTTTAACAAGAGTTTCCACCTCTTGGAAACTTTCCTATGAGTATATCTCTTCTCTAATTCCTGTGGTCCTACCAAACACTCATTCTTGCGTTTTTCATGTGTTTTACAATCCTTTGACTATGAATTCATACCGAAATCCTACTTTTTTCTATTCATGTGGTTTAGCATTCCTGTGATTCAAAGAGGCCTAAATTGTTTCGATTTTGGTATGATTGAGAAAAAAATTGTGCATCATAAGAATCGGGCTATATGCTTTCAGCGGCTGCAAGACAGCAAGGCACAAACAGTTGTCCACTTGCAGCTAGCTGATGCTCAGGAATGGCGCCTAACAGGTAGGGGTGTAAAAAAAAAAGCTCGAAGCTCGCAAGCAGCTCGAGCTTGGCTCGTCGAGACTTGATTCAAGCTCGTCTCGAGCTTTAAAGGAGCCGAATCTGAGCCTAAAATCAAACTTGCGAGATTTTTCGAGCTGAGCTCGAGCTTCTGACGAGCTTAGCAATATATAATATTTGTTGTCTATTTCGTAAATTAGTATACCAAATATGTAATTAGTGTGTGTTCACATCATTTATTAATGTAGGTTGGCACTATATATTTATTATATTTCCTTTTTTCTTATTTCCAAAATATATTATTAACTAAAAATATTTTTTAGCAATAAAAATATATGTCATACTAGCTGCTAGTCAAGCTCGATAGTCAAGCTCAAGCTTGATCGAGCTCAAATCGAGACTGCTCGAAAGCTCGAAGGTGTTGGCAATGTAATTTTGTTGGTTTATCAGATCTGTCAAATTAGTGTTTACGTTGTGAAAGGGGTTGTAGCCTAGCGGTTACAATGCTCGAGTAGCATCACTGGGTTCTGGATTCAACTCTCCAAGAATATGAATTTCAGACTTGAATAAATAAAAAAAACCTATACCTTGGGGTCTCCCCTAAAGTGCTCGGTCAAAAAAAGATGGTGTTTATGTTGGCTAATGAATTTGTTTGAAACTTGTAATTGACTAGTGCAGAAGGTCATTGCCGTGAATGTATGCGTGCACAGCGTCAGGAGCAGTAGTATGCATCAGTGTTCCAGGATGTCCATATAGTTAACTATGAGCCTTACAAGATTATCTTTAATTATGTGATTAGCAGCAGGGCCTTGGACGAGACATGCTTATGCGCATATGAAAAGCTTTGTTGCTGCACGCCAAGAAGAGTATATGCATGAAGGCTGTTTGACTGCCGGAGGCATTACGGGGTGGAGATCGACTCAGGCCACGACGCGCTCGCTCCACAGGTTTCGGAGAGGAAATTAGGTTATAATTTAATTGTCTAGTATTTAGCCAGGATATGCCGATTTTGCTGTTTTGATTCTATTCAGACTAGTTAGTTAGGTGTCCGTGCGTTGCAATGGAAATAAACAATTGTCACTCTTACTGTTCGTACGATGTTAAATGGCTTAAATTTGTATCCGAGAAAATACCGATACATCTTCATTGAATAATCACAAAATTACAAGGTACACTTGAAAATAGTTAGTTAACATGAACAGATCTTTCAATTACAGCAGAAACGCAGTGAACCCATATCATCTTACAAGCATACCAGCGAGAAGAAGCTTAAGCACAAGGTTCACATCTATTTATATCAAGCAATATAATTCTTAGCCATTGAGTGATAAGTGGAGTTTAGCAAATCCAAATATGACACAAGTGCAGAATTAGGTTGTGTGATTGAATTATTCCTTAGCTACTGAATCTTTTTTTTTTTTTTGAGGATCTCTTAGCTACTGAATCAAGGGTACACATGGAAGGGTAGAAAAAATTCTGAACAAAACATATGACAAAATAATTAAGAATAAGTGAAAATGGGAGCATCTTCAGCATATGGTAAACCAAACCATGAGACCAAAAAAGTCATTTCTCAAAACAGGGGCTATGAGTGAAAAAATATAATCAAAGTTCAAACCAAAAGAGTACGCATCTTAAGTACTCCTAATTGCATGTGCCAACGAATTATGAAAAACTTGAGCCAATCTGATGACGAGTCAGCCAGAAAAAATTCATACTAAATAAGTTTGCTTCGTTGCATTTTCCCACCTCTTGCTAATATTATAGTTTCATGTCAAGCCCCGAGTATATATGCTCCTACGAGATCCTACAAAGAAGTTTGCCAGAGGATCGATCCGTTATATCCCAGAAGAAGCAGAATGACTTTTTTCTTTTAAAAATTCCCTTATCATAAACCAAACAAAGTCCTACAAAAGTTCAGAAAACTACGAGAAGCCACTTATCGTCTATTGAGAGAAATGTAGATTTCCTAGTGAGAACTTGGCAATTCATATGAAAACCTACTAACATAGAGCCGGGCTTCAGGTTTTTGCTTTCAGAAAAAAAAAATGTGAAATTGCATTACCCCTTTGAAGTTTTCTAATGAGATACATGTTTTAGATGGGTATATATATAAAAAGAGAGGTTTTACTAGGGTGCGAGCGGGTCTGCGCAGCGTATGTGGCTGTTGCGCCCTGGCACAGTTTCAGTAAACAAAGTAACGATGCCTCCTTCCTTAATCTACATGGGACCCACCATATTTATTGAGTTATGACCTCAATTAACGATGCACTCTTTCCCTAATTCCATGATGCATGCCCGATATTTGTGTACATGAGTGGTCCTTCAAAACATGAAGACACGTGCCTGCCTTCTCCAAATAGAAATATGCATCATTAAAAAATAATAGATAGACATGAATGGCAGCCAGTCCAATCTACCAATTAAGTGCACTTACTTGATCACGTAATTAGGGGGCTTGTTCATACAGATGATGTAAAAGCCAAGTAAATCAGGTAAATCCGATGGGCAATTAAAAAGTTCGCGTGGAATCCTCCTTCGGTTGCCATCTTTACCGGGTACTTTCTGGTAATCATATCAAGCATGCTTGTTTTTTAAAATTGGTAACACATCTGTATATACGTATACATCAATAAGTGATTAACTTGCATGCTAATCACGGCTTGTTCCTTCCAAATAGAGAAGATGTATTCTGCAATAGGTACGTTGGATATTTTTAGTGGAAGATAAATGTCCAGCCTCTAGATTCAATCCTAATATAAATAATCTACAAAAATAATTATAATTATAATCCTAATATAATTATAAATATATTTACGATCTTGTTAGCATTTTACTACATTAGTGTTTTAATATATTTACCTTGTCATTTAAGCAATTTAATTGCTGACGTAAATACAGTGGAAATGTTTACTTTTAGCATTTTACTAGGAACATCCCTGATTTACTATATTTATAATTGCTGCAATTTACTATATTCTGCAATTTAATTGCTGACACAATCAAGCAACGCAATTAAGGGTAGCACTAAACCACCTATGTTGATGGCTGCCATTTAGCATGCTTTTACAAAACAGTGTAAACATAATAAACATGTCACACGATTGCACTAAAAAGTATCATAATAAACATAAAACAAACAAAATCGATTAATGCTGTTGGCAACCTCAAAACTGCATCTATGTCTTCCCAATATTATTCATCAACAATAGATGCAGGAGAGGATTGGACCGGGAACGTGAGGTTTGTATAGTAACTTGAAAATATCTTTGCCGAGATTATCAAAAATATGTAAAAGAAGAAAAATATTTAGTCCGCAGCTCAAGTAGCCCCTAGCAATGTTAATGCCCTTCTAAGAACTCACGGCTACTTTCATTAGATGCTGCCACTAGGATGGCACCAGAGCACGTGCTGCTCCATGCCTCCACGAGTCCATGCACAGATCGACCTACATGGCTACACCCGTACCGACGTACGGCAGCTCTGCACCCCGCTTGCTGCCGCCGTAGACCGTAGTGCCACTATGCCAGGCGTTCAGATCTGGCCGTCGGGCACGGTCGGCTCTATCACCAGTAGCCTCATACAGAAAGAGACTTGCATGGGTGGAGGAGTTGAAGGGCCCTGATAGCGGATAGCCAGAGCTCAAGGTGGCCGACATCCATCGCGGCGACCTCCAACACTTCTGGTCGGCGATGACGACAACCGTACGTTGACCTCAAACGTAACAACCTCTCGGCACCCTCTCTTCCACCCACAGGCAGAAGCATCCTTTCCCATCCACCGATCGGCGCACATGCAGCGAATTGGATCTTTGGGCGTCGATGGAGAATTGCAGCCGGGCAGCAGCTACCCTAGTAACCCTACGAGGTGACCAGCGTGGATGGGCGAACAGGCAGTAGTCGTGACGAAGGATGTGGGAGAAGGACGTGGTGGTGGCGGCTGTGAGAACTCCAGGATCGAGGAGTACTAAGCACGTCGATCTTGAATTTGAGCTTGCGATTCCAGAGCGGCTGCACGATCGGCAGCGATTCGGCTGTTACTCTTTCGATTTTTGGAGAATGCGCGAACGCCGGATGATTGGAACCGACTGATTCTGATGTGGATACGCACGTCATGCGTTAGGCGGAAGGATAGCGATGCGGAGGACACGGAAGGAATCGACGCGATGAAGACTTGCGGAGGAAGCGGGTGGAGGCGAACTCGGGAACACACGGTGTGGGAGGTGGAATCCGGGAATCAATCTAGAGCATTGGATCAGGCAGCAGAACAACAACCACCACTACAGTCTTTTTAAGTAGTATAGATACACGTGTGTACGTGGAATCCTGGCCGGATACGGTTGTCCAAGACCAAGGCACACATATATATCAGGTGCTTGGCCGATTGGAGAACCCCGAACATCCAATCGAATTTATCTACTACTAGCAATAGTGCCCGTGCGTTGCACCGAGCTATAATTACGACACACATTGACGAAGAAATTTATCAATGTGTGTCTAGCGGAGCAAGCCGATATTAATCTATCGATCTTAACCAATCTACAAGACAAAACAGGTAGGGTGCAAGGTGCACGACGATAGGAACGGACGACTGTATGCATGCATATGTACACCAGGTTTTACATTGCTCGGATCCGAATTGGTTAAAAGTTACGAAGATTCTAAGTTTTAAATTCAAATTAATCCAAATAAAGATTCAATGTTACTATTCATAAGTTCAATTTTATCTCTAAAATTAAAAGTGGTATGGATAGGTAGATCTTGATTTTAGATAAATTTAGGTTCAAGTTCCTTTTCATTTGGAGTTCATATGCTCAAGGTATAGCAATTCTAAGATTTGAATTTGTATTAAATCAAATAAATTCTAAATGTTACTGTTTGGTCAAACCGAACCCAAATTTGAATTCCTTTGACTGACAAGGGGGTCGGCCCTCCTTATTTCAACTTCCAAATTATTTTTATTAGGAAAATCCTTTCTTCCTCTGACATGTGGGCCCGGATCGGTTGACTTAGTCAACCTGAACACAAACCTCACGGGCGGGCCGGCATGTCAGCCCGATGGCTACAGTGTCATCCCCTACCTCGACGTCACTGCTCGGAGGACAAGATAAGTGATGCATATTATATACTCAAACACATCAGCCTTTGTAGCGTAGTGGTGGGGCGCACGAGGCAAATAAACACCTGCTGGGTTCAAATCCACACGGACCAATTTTTACATTATTTTCTCCCCATTGTGTTGATGACATCAGCAGCGACGGACGAAAAAAAATTTACAGAAAGACGACAAATCCATCTTATATTTTTCTTCTATCTAGTTCTTATGGCTAAGCTCCAGCAACCCTAGGGTTTGGTTGATCTTTGCCGTTTTGCGTTGGAAATCAGTCGTTTTCTCCTCTACGATAGCGAGGATCTTTATTACTTTGCGGGAAAAGTAATCTTTCGTCGTCACGTAAGTACGATATTTACCGTATTTGCTAATTTGCTCGTAAATTAGTCATTCGATTTTACAAAATTGAATTGATCTCAAAATCGGTTTTGCTAGCTGGTTTTGATCCTGACGTTTTTGGCGACTTCGTTGATTACACCGTCATTAGGTGTTCTTGTGTTGGTCAAAAAAAAACATCAACAGAAGGTTTTTCAAGCTTGGCTCGAGCTCGACTCGAGCTGCTTGTATCGAGGCTCGTTGACAGCCCTTCTAACAGGTGCCCTTTGTTCCCTTTATTTTTATATTATATGAAAATACATGAGCTTTAATCTCATGAAAATATTTCCCGAATGGTCATGTTGGAGAGAATAATTTCATTCGAGTAACAAGTCTCCCAAATATTTCTCGAATAATCTCATGAAAATATTTCTCGAATGGTCAAGTTTTTTTTTTCATTTATTTGTTTGGACACATTACATTTCCACGGTTTCAAACGGAGATGAAACAAAGGTTACAGACTTACAGTGAACAATCGTCTGAATATTTTCTCCTAAATCATGCATCGTCACCTTCAGTGCACTGCAAGACTGCTACTCTTCATACAAAATGGATTCTTGCATGTGCATTGCCGATAAGCTTCGATATTTTTTTTTGTTAACTCATCACTTGGCATATGCATCTTGACTCTTGTTACAACACGACAACATGTCCACCAAATCATGTTGCACAAATTAAGTATTACCCATACACATCTACGGCCTGCAGGTAGGGATGAAAACGGATCAAATACGGACGGAAACTAGCTATATCATATCCTTTTTCATATTTTTTTCAGATTCGGAATCGGAATCAGAAACCTCGGATACGGAAACGGAATCGAATATTGTCGAATACAAATACGGACCGAATATAAAACGGAACGAATACGGTAATGAATAATTTTCGAAATATGAAAACCCCTCAAACCGCCCTTCTCAAATCAAGGAAGATATATAGCTCATTACCTTTTCTAAAACAATAGTTGTATAATTCACTTTCAATGAAACAGATCATAAAAAACCATCGACATGACCCCATGGTCCCCATCATATGTTCATCACCACATTCACATGTTGAAATTTGAAACACCACAAGTAAATCACATGATTCGCATCTTAGTCATAGATTCTAATTTAGAGAGAAGTGCATAATAGCATAAGTTCATCATAAATAAGTTGACGACAGTTTATAGCCACAACTCACACTGCCACACATCACAATTCACACATTCACATTTGGTTCACACATAAGATAGTTTATCCACTTCCAGTACACAGATAGCTTTTGACAAATTTTTTAGTGTGGCCTGGAAATTAAATATTTAAATGGACTAACATTTCCTTCAAGCATCCATTTGAAATATGTCATCCTCGTCAAAGCGTTCGACATCGAAATTACCATCTTCCTCCTGATCTGTATCCTCAGCCTTTATATAAAATATTAATTGACATTAGTGGAAGTACAAAGTCACCCAAATAACTATATAGACTAGTAGTAGAAGAACAAACCAGTGTCAATAAGGAAGCAAAGTTTCGCTCTAGGGTCTCCATGTCCATCTCAGTGAGGATAGATCCAACCACATTTCCACCTAAGTGTTTCATAGTCACGTATTAACATGAACCAATAAGCAACAAAAAGTAAATATACCTGAATATTACTTTATAGGCACAGATGCATAATGAAAATGATGAACATAAGCCATTGTAAACAATATGAAAGGTGTACATACAACTGCACATTACTTCATAGTCACAAAATAATTTAGGTTGATCATAAAAGCAATAAATATAGTGTATTGACAGCTAAATATTACCTTTTTTTTGCTGCTGCAGTCCAATCTTTTGTGCAAACCAAAGCTTGCACAATTTCAGGGTCTAGACGGATACGAAATGGATCAATAACACGTCCACCGGCACTGAATGCAGATTCAGAAGCAACTGTTGAAACTTGAATAGCTAATACATCACGAGCAAGCCTACCAAGAATAGGGAACTCATGTTGCTTGACTGACCACCATTACAAAATATTAAATGTGATAGTATTTCTTATGTCCGATTCCAAAAGTGGTTGTTGCATGTAAACTTCCAATTCACTTTTAGTGCTTATTCCAGGGGCAGTACTACCACGTAAGTATTGTTGAACATCTGCATCCAAATCATCGTCACTCTCCCCATCCTTATCTCCACTCACTAAAGGATCCTTTTGCACATTTGTAGCTGCTGTTATATTTGAAGTTGAACTAGACACATAAGCTTGGAATAGCTTGTTGATCACAACCAAGAATTCCTCCATGTGTTGTGGGGCACTCACACCATAAATCTTTCCTGCATAATACTCAAGAAGTTGTGTCTTGAACCTAGGATCAAGAAAGCAAGCAACGGAAAGATCCATATTGGACTTTTTCCAATATTTGTCCAATATTAAAAATATGATTCAAACATCTCACATGAAAAAATATGCCATCACAGATCAAGGGTTGTATCTTGTTGAGCTTTACCACTAACCCCGTAGCACATACATCATTGGCTGACGCATTGTCCAAAGTAAGTGCAAGCAATTTTCTATCAAGATTCCACTCTAGTACACTATCATAGAACTCTTTGCACAAGTTTTTCCCTGAGTGATGGCCAGCTACATGCATAAACTTAACAATCCTTTTTTGCATGCACCAATTATCATCTATCCAATGGACAGTGATGCACATGTAACCTTTATTTTGATTTGAGGTCCACATGTCCATGGTTGCACTAAAGCGGCATGAAAGAGTTTTGAAGTACTCATACAATTTCTTCTTATCCTCCAAAAATATATTCAATATGTCTTTCCTAACAGTTATGCGACTTTTGATTGGAAAAGTAGGGCGCAATGACTTAATAAAATTCACCATGTACTCATGCTCAACAATACTAAAGGGATATTCATGCATAATGATAGCCAAGTGAAATTTTCTCAAGCTAACAGCCTCATTATACCTATAAGCAATGTTCCAAATAGCGGGCTATAGCGGATTTGAAGGGTTATCGCTAGGAGATTGCATTTTTTTCAGCTAAGCATCGCGGGCCGCTTTTAGCTGTTTTAGCCCGCTATAGCCGCTATATGGGCCAAATTTAGCGGACGCGAAAAATCGCTATTGGGCCAAAAGAAGGAGCTGCGGCCCATAACCTCTTCCTTAACCCAAACTCCCCCTCTCTCTCACCGGTTCACCGCTCTCCTTCTCGCACTCTCTCGTTTCTCATCCCCGGACAAAAAAACACGGCGGCGGCGGCATGGCATCTGGGCGGGGAGCAATGGCCGAGGAGTGGAGGACGCGAGACGACGGCGAAGGAGTGGAGGACGCGAGCAGCCAGCCAGTCCCCATACCACTCCGTCTTCGCCCAAACAACAGCAGCTTCACCTGGAGCCATGGAGTAGCAGCGGCGGTGGCTTAACCTGCTGCGGCAGTGCAGTGGCGGCGGCGGCGGCTCTGAGCTGCGAGCCGGCGACGACAGACCGGCGAGCCAACGAGGTAGGATGTGAGCGACAACGGCGACAGTCCCCATCCCCAAGCAGCATCGCTTGAACAAGCGGCAAAGGCTGCTCTGATCTGCTACTGTAGCAGTGGGGGCTCTGAGCTGCAATGGCGGTGCCTCCACTAACCTACGGCGTCTCCTCCCCTACAACGACGGTAGCACTACTCCTCTCCTCTAATATTAGAATTTTTTTCCTCCAAATCTTGTATTCATATTGTGCAAATGCCAAATATTATACTATGTTTTGGTGATTTGCCAAGGTATACATAGATAACCAGCTTTTAATTAGACCATCTTTATATCTTATTGATGTAACTTATGAAGTAAATATGAAGAATTATCAATTTCTTCCTCAAAACCGCTAAATGCTTACCTGCACCTATAGCCCGCTATAGCTGCTCTTAGCTGTTGGAGAGCCTAACCGCTAAGAGAGGCTTAGCCCACTATTTAGAACCTTGCCTATAAGTCTCGATGGAATTGCCGCTTTCACTCTTCTTGAGATTTAGAAGTTGCTGGCCACTTTTAATTTGATGCTTGTTGGCTAAGTGATTCCAAAACACCGTTGTACCCCTGTTGGTCTCACGACAAGATTTATAGCTGCATTTCTTACACTTAGCCCACAACTCTACCACCTCTGTTCCATCATCATTCACTGTCTTCTTGTCATACTTGTCAATGTGGTTCCAAACCTCAGAACTACACTTCTTTGCTTTCTTTGCCGGAGGGGCATCTAGATCAGCAGTAGTGTCTTGCGTCAAATCCACATCAACTCTTGCTGTTGGTGTAACCGCAGGATTTGCAACAGCTACTCCTTCTGTTGGATGAGTTGGTGGCGACATCTGCAAAGCTGATGCACTCGCACCACATACACTTGCACTGCTGCTACTTGCATGTGAGGAATCCATCACAGATCTACAGCATAACAGAAAAGAAATCAATCGAGAACTCAATATGAAGTGATGAACCTACTGCACACAAGGGGAAAAATAATTCTATTAGCCACTGTAGGCTCTAGTAGTAAAATGCACTTAATAGAATAGAGTAAACAAACACCTGTTGACTGTTGAGATGATGAATCGATGAGGCCAGATGGTGGTGCGGCAGCAGCGGTGACTCGGCGAGGCGTTGGTGCCTTGGTGGTGCCCCGTCGGCGCGTGAAGGTGGTGCGGCGGGGGCGGCAGCGCCGCCGGCAGAGACGGCGAGGAGGAAGACGAGGGGAGGTGGAGAGATGTCTCGCGACGGGCGACGGCGGCAGGGGCGGGCCAGCGGCGCGGTCGCGTGAGGCGCCGCGTGCGGGATCTGGATGCGCCGCCAGCGTCGAGGGAGCTGATGCTGCACAGGCCGCACGCTCACGCTCGCACCTCACGGCTCTCACGTGGATCCCTCTCACACACACGCACGCACTTAGGGAGTTAGTGTTAACCTGGTCATGGGCTATTGGGCTCAATCAATAAATTTGGGCTGGCCTATGAAGCTGCGGATATCCGGGAAAAAGGCCGGATAGTTTCCGACCGATTCCGCAATCCGGCGGATAACACCTTTACTGTATTCGAATTCGTATCCGGAAAATACTATCCGAATTCGAATCCGTATCCGGAAAAATCCGAAAAAAATCCGATCCGGCCCTATGCATGGTTTCTAGTCATGGATTGTAAGTTTTATAACTGTGCTAGACTGGTGTAGGTGTCACGCTGGCTTGTTCAATCAAATGGCGCTATGGATCGGTTAAGAACCAGTTGTTGCACTTTGATGCACTCATGCACAGTTGATTAATTGAACACAAATTTAACCTTGGACACTAAGAAAGACAACCATTTGCTGTGACACACACATATTGATATTTTGAGTTAGATATAATATCCGTTCAACCTTCAGCTCGAAACCTTCAGATGACGTTACTGAAGCAAGAACTGCTCTAATATAGCGAATGGTACACCATTGGTTATTGGTTATGAAAGGTTTCGAGCTGGCACTGGCGTGGCCGGTACTGGCACGGTCAGGACGGGCACATACGTCGTTGGCACGGCCAGATCTGGCACGACTGGGCTCGTCCGACCACCGGGACCGATGTGGATGGCGATGGCACTGACGGGACGAGCATGGACGGCACGGTAGCCGCGGGTGGCATCGGTGCTCCCTGACGGCGGGCGTTGGCAATGTTCTTGCCATCGATATGTCCTGCCGCACTCTCCTCTTACCTAATCTTCGTTGTTTCTTCCGCTTTGGTTCAACATTTTTCGCCAACGGGGATAAGAGCAGGACTCGATTGACTAATGATCAATTGTGTGTTTCGGAGATTATATTCTTTCGGTTTGACAAAATCAAGGACTATGTAAAACTTATAATCCTTTGAAAGAAACAACGGCTATCTTTATTTTGATCAACCATAAATGGTGATGTTTTACGTTGGTCTTTATATGTAGTCTTCTTGTTTTTAATAAAACTGAGTTTTACTAAAATTCGTAATATTAGTCCTATAAATCATGTAATAATTGGCAAAACCGGAATTAATTCCATTATCTAAAAAATAGGCATTAGAAGCATGACACCGTAAAGTGACGCACACTGCCCCAAAAGCCCTCTTGTGTACCAGTTGATAACTGGCTTTAGTGCTGATTATTTAACCGGCACTAGGAAGACAACACAAAGAGGGGGCGGAAACAGTGCCGGTTGTAGAACTAGTACGGATGTGCCCCTCATGAGCCAAAAAAAAGGCTGGCTTCTTCGAGCCAACCCCAATATCAAAAAATCCTGAATATCCCCAAATCAAGCTAAGAACACCAAGAACATCACAACAACACCAAGCGCGGTGGAGGCGGGGCTCGCGGAGTAGAGACTGCTGGCGCAGCTCATGGAGGAGACCATAGTTGCCGCTTACACCATCACAACCTCCAACGCTGACGCTACCGGGCGCACGACCGTCGGATCCGCCTCCTTGAGGCCAGCTTCGTCGGCATCAGTGTTGTCGCACTGTGCACTCTGGGGCGCATGGCCGTCTGGTCTGCCTTCCTAGGGCCAGCTTCGTTGGTGCCGCCACTGACACCACTCGCTGGGGTGCCAACGCCATCGCCAGAGCAGCTTCACCGCTATCGTTGCCTCGCAGTGGGGCGTCGGCGTTGTTTGGGCGGGTGGAGAGAACAGTGGAAAGGGAGGAGCCGGTGGGGGAGAGAAGATGGGGAGAGGACTGAGGAGAGGGAGGAGTCAGTGGTAGAGAGTGAGATAAGGACGAGGCTGGCTTGGCTTGGTTTGCTATTCTTGATCTCCAGCTCGACTAGTAGAAAACCGGTATCAATGTTAAGTTATTTTGTTGGTTTATAATAAAACCAACAGTAATAATATTAGTGCCAGTTTTATTATTGTCAACAGTACCAAACTATTAGCTATAGTAGATGCATGGATGGGATAGGGGGTTGAGATCTCTTGTCAATACCAGATTTTAAAAAATGAGACTAATATAGTGGCAATTGATATGATTTTTTGTGGTAGTGTGGTGATGGTGCAGCATACTGTTGTTTCGAGAGAGCACATGATCTCTTTACCAGCCACGAATTATATATTCACCGCGAATTATATATTCAGGGGTTGTTTAGTTCCCAAAATTTTTTGTTTTTGGCGTCATATCAGAGTTTGACCGGATGTCGGAATGAGTTTTTGGACATGAATGAAAAACTAATTTCATGTGCTAGCTTGGTAACCGCGAGACAAATCTATTAGCCTAATTTAGCCGTCATTAGCATATGTAGGTTACTGTAGCACTTATGACTAATCATGGCCTAATTAGGCTTAAAAGATTTATCTCATGATTTCCATCCAAACTGTGCAATTAGTTTTTTTCATCTATATTTAATGTCCCATTTATATGTGCCAAAGCTTTGATATGATATTTTTTTAAAAAAATTTTCGGGCAACTAAACATGGCCTCAAATAGCAGTGGAATTGAAACATTTGTTGGCTTCTAATTTCGCCCATTACGTAATCGAGTCGCTCATGCTTTACATACGGTTGGGTGACTTGGGTCTACATGCAGGGCACGTGTCCGCAGGAATCTGATCATGTTTTGGCTGATAGTTTGGCCAGCATTGGTTGTTACTACTTGTTTGGTGGCCGATCGAGGAAGGTTCATGATTAATATATTTATCGGTTTAAGACTAACTTTTGATAATCTTGAACCACTAGATTTTTACTGATGGTTCACAGTAGACGAACCTATGATCTAAACATGGCAAGCAAACGTACCAGAGTGGGAGAGCGGGGAGTGAACAGTAACGGAAATCCACAAATCATGATATACTAGTGCCCAGGCGTTGGGAAAGTAAAATCTTGCACTAAAAACTAAAAGCAACTTACAAGTGTACACCTATCAATTGTTCTGACAGGTATCTTTTTTATAACAGAAATTTGTCAAAGCCTATGTTGAACACCAATATACACACTATAATCCATTGATCTAACTTTATTAATCACCTAATCCATGATATTTGATGTGCACTACATTTCCATGCATTGATATGCATGATGCATCTTAGCTTTTGAAAATGAAAAAGGCTGAGGGAGCCTTTTTGCCATGATGCTCCGCTTTCTATTAAAAAAAAAAAAAGACTAACACCCAATTTCTGGAGGATAAATATGTCGTCACTGTAAACCAACAAGCTCATATAAATCTCTTTGCATTAGCAGAACAGATAAAATGTATACACAGCTGCACTGACGCTTACACAACGGCACTTTGTTCAGGCTCGCAGTCTCTTGACATAACTGCACTGATGCATTGTCCAGATGAACGATAAAATTGATCCCAGTAAATTACAACATTAGAGAATAGTGAGCAAGAACAAAAACATAGATATATAAAAGAAATTCAGGGAACCTGCTAACTGCTCAATTCAAAAGAAAATTTGCATACCTTGATTTTCCTTTGTAATTCTCACTCACAAAAGAAAAAAGAGATCAACGGCTGCATTGACAACACCATCAGTGAGCACTTTGTATATTTCCTGATTATTGCACTTGTCAAGACTAAAGAGCACATATTTTTTTTTCTGTTACATTACTGAAGCAAGAAGAAAAATATAAAAATACTGTTGTTAATGTTCGCACCAAGCTTATGACTGTGAGGTTCCCCATGCTTATGATTGTAAAGAAACATAATCAACCCTATTCTGCTAGAGAACTCAAGGACGGGAAAGTAAGAAAATGACATATTCTCCCATGTTAGGTCTTACCTCTTTCGGTTATCTTAAACACAGGTGGTGAACTTATGATCCACAACACCTCTGCTCCATATCAAACTTAGAACAACCAGCT
Source organism: Leersia perrieri (assembly GCA_000325765.3). Taxonomy (NCBI): domain Eukaryota; kingdom Viridiplantae; phylum Streptophyta; class Magnoliopsida; order Poales; family Poaceae; genus Leersia; species Leersia perrieri. The sequence goes on from CM002478.1 coordinate 8,059,291, forward strand.
TTACACCAAAGACCATAAGCTGAACTTTTGCCTAACAATATGTCCGGTTATATCCCATAGCATAACTGGAGGGTGGAGAGCTCAGTCGAGTAAGTGGATAAAACACATCAATTTGTAGACCAAGGGCACTCAAAGGGATACAAAAATACACTTGTGTTAGGACAAATTTTAGAGGCTAGAAACGACATTTTCAATGAAATCTGCTATAACAACTAACAAGTAATATCCGATGAAGTTTCACACTCACAAGAAGCTTAGGATGTACTACAAAGTTTCTGACTCAAATGTTCCCCCAATGATGATTCAAAGCATGCTTCCCCTATAAAACACAATACCGAGTATAAATAGATATAAGTAGAGTATAAATAGAGCTTAGACAGGAGTGCCGACGATCCAGCTTGTACTCTAGAGGGCATGTGCTCGCCTGTATTCGGGATCAGCTTCCCAACATGAATCTCTCATTTCTGAAGGAAGGCTTCAGCCGTTCTCGGATGTCGGCTGACGAGATCGACACCCTCGCCCAGGAACCGGCTCCTGTTGCTGAAGAGGTTTTTAAGACCATTAGCTTTCGTTGGCCATCCTGGTAACTTTGATTCCTGCAAAGGTGTTTGTCTGCAATATGTATTATAAAACAATGTCAAATAGTACCTTTTTCTTATATTATGCCATCAACTTCTGAAAATTGTTATGTGTACGAGTACTTCTCTTTCTCATAAACTCTTACTAGCTTATTGCTTGAGTAAGATACTCTCCCTAGCCCCCATCATTTTTCTCGAAGAAATCGATCTCGGGAAAAAGGTTTGAAATACCAATAAGCTTTCCTTTGTTGATACTGCGGTTTACCTAGCCCCTAGCCCTGATGTTGGAAAAGTCAATTTTCGATTACATGACTTGGTTAATTCACCTCTATCGAGCACTCTAACATGACCATTCCTGATATGGTCGTTTGGCTCTCGGCATCCGACAAGATCTTATCTGCTTTGGGCGTCCCCAGCCAAGACCCCCTTGGGTTTCTCGGAGATCTTATCAAAACGGCGTAAAGGGTCATTAGGCTTGATTCAACAAGAGGTGTTATCATGGTAAGGGGTTGCCGGGTAAAACATTTATGGACAGAATCTGAAACACCGCTGAATACCGGTGTAATCTTTATTGAGCCGTAAGGAAGTTTACAGACTTGGATACATTCGTATTATACATAAGAAGTAGTCAATGATCCAGGAATCCATTGATTGGTTAAATTTTCCCTGTCTTGTCGTTGAACACGCTATACTTGGAGCTTATTAGTCCCCCCGTGTGGCGTTCGCCTCATTCTCAATGGTGAGTTTTCTGTGAGGTCACTACCGTCCATAGTAAGCTTGCAGTAGTCGGTCGTGCTCAATCGATATTGGGGCTGTTTTAACCCTCATGCGGTTGCTCGAGTGGCAATTCGTTGCTTTGCTTCAAATTTGATGGCTTCTTTGATCCCGGTAAGGAGCCCTTCGAACGCGGCTACACTGCTTGTTGCAGGAAAGAGCAGGTAGATTGCTTTTTTGATCTGTACTCCCGTGGGAGTTGTCAAAACGAATCTCGGCCCTGCTCCCTTATTGGTGAGTACGCCGTTGAAAGATAGTATCCAATCCCTTTGGTCTTCTTTTTGATCTTGTGTATCATGATCATCTGTGAAGACGGCGAGGACTTGGGATGCGGCGTTCTCTTGGGTTCCCGTCTTTTTTGGCTTTTTGTGGGGATTTATGTGGTGGGCGTGGTGGGAGTCTGCTCGATCAAATCAAGGCTTCGTTTGTCGCACTGTACTGCTAACTTTATGTTCCATTGAACGGTGATCGTCCCTTTTGGTCCAGGCATCTTCAAGAGTTGGTAGGCGTAATGAGAGGCTGCCATGAACTTCGCGAGTGCCATCATTCCTAAGATGGTGTTATATGTCGTATTGAACTCTACGGCATTGAAGGTGATCTGCTTCGTTCGGAAGTTGTCTGCCTGGCCAAAAGTGACGGCTAGCGTAATCTTGCCTAATGGCTTTAATGAAGACTGTAGGGTAATTACATAGATAATCTGGCTTGATGGCATCTACTCCCTTCACAGGATTCCTATGTCATCCAGTGCATTAGCAAAGAGGAGGTTGACTGAATTGTCTTCGTCGACGAGTACTCGGGTGACTTTGATGTTCCGTATGTAGGCTTGACTACTATCGGGTATCGTCCCGGTGTTGTCGAGGTTGCTGGGTGGTCGACTTCGGAGAACTCGATCTTATGTTGTGACCACTTCAACTTCGCAGTTCCCCCTTGTGTCACCGAGCAGATGGCACGCTCCGCCTTCTTATATTCTATCTTCGAAGAGTAGGAAGTAGAGCAACCAAAGATATGAGAGACGTGTAGGTCGTAGTCGGGGAAGGCGGACTCGTCGTCAAGCGTCGAGGTGTTAGTGTTGGCCTCGACAATGCGAACCCGTTTTCCCTTCTCTGCTGCCAGTTGTCGCGTCAGCGCCTTTTTGAAGACTTGGCAGTCTTCGAGGGTGTGCGAGTTAGTCCTGTGTATTGGACACCATTGTCGTTTGGAGCCATCGTCTTGAGGGTGTGAGTGCTTAGGTGGATCGTCTCGTTCAACCATGAGGACTTCTGGAGTCACCTTGCGCTTCCCGTTCTTACGATGCTTCTTCTTACTTGACTCTGGCCTCTCCTTATTGGCGGATCTCTTTTCTCCTGCTTGTCTTACCCTTCCCCTCTTTCCTCCTGAGGGCATCGTCTGTGTGAGCACATTTGTCGACAATCTCGAACAGCTTGCGTGCAGACCTGACCCGATGTGTGGCAAGCTCTTGGGTAGTTAGCGATCTCGGACCCCTGATTTGAATGCTCGAATTACCGAAGAATCTGAGATTTCAAGGTTGGTATCCCGACATTAGTTGAAGCAGCGAATGTAGTCTCATAGGGATTCCCCCGGGTTTTGAATCAAGGCGTGAAGATCGTCCTCGATTGCGTGGCGTTTATAGGTTCCCTGAAAGTTTGCGACGAATTGCTGCCATAAGTTTTCCCAGGAAGAAATTGAGCGGGGAGGTAAGTGGACCAGCCATGATCCCGTCGATCCCTTCAAGGCTGCTGGTAGATAGTTGGCCAGGCATATTCGTCCGCCCCTGCTGATGTGACCATCAAGTATAGGCATACAACCAAGCATGAAAGATATAAATAATCCCAAGAACATCCTAGACTATTTCTCAAAGTCACCACGTGTAACAGCCATAAAATTGACTGAGTTTTAAAACCGTTTCCGTTTCTTGTGAATTTCGAAAACCATCGCGTTGAGTTTTTCGTTTGTTCTATTTTAAAAAGTCACTTGCGTTTTCGTCGACTTTTCTTTTCTTCTTTCCCTTTTGTTCTCTCCCCCAAAAGCACAAATTCCTTTCGTTTCCTTCGCTGACACATCCGCATTGTCGTCGGGCTATCAAATTCCTCGTCATTGTCGACCCGTTCTAGGCCCGGCCCATGATCTTTTCTTCCTTTCATTTTCCTTCCTCAAAGCCCAGGCCAGCAATTGTAGCCCAGTCCAGCAAGCCCAATCCCTCTCCACCGCCTCTGCTGCCTCCTGTCGGCCGTGTGAACGCCGTACGCCGCTGCTGACCTTTCTGCCCGAAGCTTTGCCACACCATCCTTCACCTTCCAGAGAAACCACGCAACAGCTTGCCACTGTTTCTCCCCTCATCCTCATCCTGCCACATCTGTTGCGTCCATCTCCATCCTCATCCAAATCCAGCAAATGAGAGATGAGAAATATCATTCGAGCTGGGAGCTCGAGCTCGGCATCACCACCTCCCACCATTGCCGCCACCTTCATCCTCCTCTCCATCTCTACCATCAAACCTCCCTGCCGATCGATGCCAACACAGAAAAGCTTCGCCATCCCATCCTCTTTGTTTTCCCTTAAGGCCGCATCACCAATCATCGACTGTATCGCCGCCGCCGGAGCCGGCAAGCTGGATTTAGGGTTCTAGCCGCCCCCACTGAATCTCTGAAATTCGTCGTCTTCGTTGCTTCTCATCCGCAATTAAGGGTAAAAATGGAACCGTAGTGGCCTTGTTTTGTTGCTGCAGCCGCACGTCGCCCCGTCGCTGCAGGCCACCTTGCACCAATCCTCCACCACCTACAGCTCCGTCGTGCCACCCTGATGCTCGCACGCCCCGCCGCCCTGGCCAAACTTCACCGGAGCGCCACCGCCGCTAGCGCCGTCGCCTTCCGCCGCTGGCCGCCGTCGCCAGCTCCGCTGCCGCTTCGCCGGTGCCGGGAACCAGGGGGGACGAGATCGCCTCCCCCTGGGGACCATGAAACCTGCCGCCCCTCTCCGAGAGCCAGCCTCCTACGTCGCCGGCGTTGGCCGTTGCCGGCCGGCCACTGTGAAGAGAGAGAAAGAAAATTCCGAATTTCCTATTGAAAATAAATTAAAAAATTTCCCTTTTTCTATTCTATTTGGTTCATTGACCAATTGACCTCCAATTTAAAATCCGAGACCTATTCCGGACTCCTGGAATTATTCCGAATCCAATGGAACCACTTTCGTCGCAATCCAAGACTTTGTTGTCACGACCCAAATTCTAACCCTAGGATTTCACTACCCGTTGAAATTCCCAAAAAATCCCTAAATTCTTCCGCAAACCCTAATCTCATTTCCTTTCACACTTTCTAGGTTCTTTTTACTTTTTGGAGTTTATTTGGAGTTATTCGCTTAAGTCCTTTTATTAATTTGTGTATCGATAGACTACGCCGTCGCCGAACTGGAAGGAACCGAAGGAGTTGGATCGGAGTTCGTCGCGGACGCTCACGCCATTGCAGTCGTAGGCGGACAAGAGTGGTATGACTACGCCGAGCCTGAAGGCAAGTCATGCCCCTTTGATCATCTATTGAACCTAATCTGGAGCTAGGGGTTTATTTTGGGTAGACTGTACTTACCTTTGAAGTACTTAATAGCATGCATGGGATATTTTAGTCCAAATATTTCAACATAGCAAACTAGAAAATTATTATTATTGCGATATTATTGACCAACCTTGACTTTGAGCCTGACATATCTTGTTAACCTAGGTTTAACATGTTATAATGTGGATATTATGAAATTTATGCCATGTTTATAATGTTATGGAGATGTTATGGTTCATTTGGAAAGTTAAGGTCATAACCCCCTTATGCCAATATAAGTGACATAGTTCACGCCCATCTGTCACGATCGAGGTATTCGGACTTAACGTATACTGCTCCAGTGAGTTGAACTTCTGCAGCCTTTCTGTGTATTGGCATTGTGGCCGTAAAAGTGTGTAACGGCAAAGAGTGGTGTGAGATTGTTTGAGTGAGAGGACTGCGGGACCCTGTTTCATGGTCCTAGAGGACTGCGAGTTTCTCTAGGTTCGTACACCTGTGAGTGGACGGGGTGACGGGTTGGTGCACACCCTCGCAAAGGCCAAGCGAAGGCCAACAGTCAACTTGTCCTATAACTCACTTGGCAGAACAGAGATAAACTTGGGGCAGTATTACGTTATGTTATCCTCAGCCTGGCTAGCTGTGGGTATCGTGTGGGTCACGCTGGGCAGACACTGTAGGGTCGAACAGTATTCGAATGCGCCGTACTCCTGGTTGATGGAGTTATGTCTATGGGTGAATCCAGATTATCGGCATAAATAGTTTTTGGTATGGTTTAAACTTGGTTTTGGATAGCATGTGATAATGAACCTTTTAAACTTAAAGTTGATTAAAAAATGGGATTATTTTTGAACTACTACTATGGATTAGAGTTAAACCAATTCCATTCATTGTTATTTCTCGCATTACTTTAAGTTTCCCTAGCATGGCCTGCGGAGTACCATTTGTACTCAGTCTTGTATATTTGCTGCTCCGGCCGACCAAGGAGAAGTCCCTGAGGAAGCAGTGGACCCACAGGAGTGGGACGAAGACGAGGATTTTGACTTCTAGGTCAACTTTACGCTCAGGCAGTTCCTGTGGTGTGGAGTTGCGTCTTTTGGTTGTAAGTTTAAGGCCATAGGCCCGTTGCGTATGTGAGTTGAGTCGGTGTTATAACAAGAACCTTTACGGTTTGTATAATTAATCGAAGGTTCTGTTTCTGTATCATTCTGCGCATAACTGAACTTCCTGGGCAGTTATGTGATCGCGGGGATGTTTAGAGCCTGGTCTGGGCATTCCCCACACCACGTCGACTGTAATCCACAACATGCCAACATTCAAGTCCAACGAATTCTAGAATCCGGCTTAGCCTCCCGAGACGGCTCTGGCTTCAAATGGTTGCCATTATTCATGCCAAATCCGATTTGGGTGATCTTGGACTTGTTGGAAAGCTTATCTCATTAACTTTCCAACGCATCTAGTCCCATGTCAAAAATCATCCCGAGTCAACGGGAATCGTGAAAACAAGATGGTGCTGTTGCTGATTTCCAAACCAAACTTGAGCCTCGGGCCTTGTAATAGATAGGCCCATCTCGGGAGTGGATCTCTCCACCTCCACGAACCAGAAGTTATCCCTAGCTTTATTTTCATCTATAAATAGCTATGTACACCTCCTAAAACAATTGGGTTTTGTTTAATTGAATTTTGGCATGTGTCGTTCATCTTGTCTCTAGTCCTCGGTTGTTTAGTTGACGATTATAGATTCAGAGCCCCCAATAGTAGGTGTGTTGATTTGCCGGGTTGATGAGATCTACCACTTCAATCACAACTATTACCTTATGCTTAATTGCCTATTCGCAATATCAACCGTGCGTCACGATTGGTACAACATCGCTTATGGTGTAGCGATTACACAGCGTACTGGACTTGTTCTGGTTGGTAGCCGCATCATCAACGTCGCATTTGATCAAAGCGAGAGTTATCACCCTCACCAGAAGATCAGGCCACGAGAGAGAGCGTCATCAGTTGGTATCAGAGCTTCAGTTAGGATTTTAGTTTTGTAAATAATTTTCATCTACCTATCGTCCACCATACAGCCGCATCACTTTTCCCTTCACCTAAAACTTAGATTTGTGCCTCGCAATTTTTATTCAGTTTTGTTATATTGAGTTTTGGTCGTCAGTCGAGACGAGTGTTGGTTTTAGTTTAGTTTGGTCTAGTTTGAGTTTTGCAATTGGTTTTCGTCAGAGTTCGTCGGTGTTCTTTGAGTACTAGATCCGAAGGATATTCTTTGTTAGCTTCAAATCTTGTGCTAGCAGAAAGAGAAAAAAAAACAGAGACCGAAATTCCTGTGCCTCCAAAGTTGATTTCTTTCGTGGTTTGTTAGTTATGCTTGCGCGTGAAGAATAGGAAGTCTTTCCTTGTTAGCATGTGCATGCATACCCACGAACAGGCCAATCGAAGAAGCATCTGCTAGCGATCATATTCTCGTTGTGCACCTGAAAAATAGGAGAGTTTGATAGTTACCATCCTGCCATCGGGTTGTTTTTCTTGTTGCCGTTGTGACCGAGATTTCCTTCCCATACACATACATACGGTATTGCTTGTATTTTTGGTGCACACGTAGGCATACAACCTGGTTCTTTTTGTTTAACGTGTGCATGCAAATTTGACAGGCAGCCAACCTCCTCTTTCCACGTGTACACCACATCTTTTGAGTCGTTTTTTTTAATCTTTGAGTCCTCCGTAATTGGATTATCCAGCTATTTGGTAGCTGCCGTTTGTTAAAAAAAAGTTCAAAAAAATTGAAAAAGGCAAAAAGGTGCTTGAAAAAAAAGAAAAAAAAGCCACACCAAAAAAAAAGGAGAGAAGAAAATAGAAAGAAAAGAAAAAGGTTTGGAATATTTTGAGAAGTTTGGATTTCTTGGTGAGCTCGATTTGCTAGTCGAGTTGGTTTTAGTCTGAGTATATCATTTGCTTGCTTGAGCTAAGATTGAGTCAGGCTAGGCCAGCAACTTTGACTAGGACTTTGAACCATTATTCAATTTTCACTACTACAGAAATGATTTTTGCTGGCGTTAGGGAATAATTTTTCATGGTGGCTACAGCAAAAAACTGCCAGCTCAAAACACGGGAGGGGTGGGACGCTATGAACCGCCAGCGAAAATATGTCTTCGCTGGCGGCCAATGTAAGCCGGCCGCCGGCAAAAGACCGATATTTTCGCTGGCGGTCGGCATAACACGCCGCTAGCGAAAGACGGTTTCTTCGCTGGCGGCTGACGTACTTGAGCTGCCAGCGAAGATTGAGACATCTTCCTTGAGCCGTATAAGGTGCCGCCACAGAATTTCTTTTTTCCCTGGCGGTTCGTCGCAAACCGACATATGTTGACCGCCAGCGAAAATACTGAAAGTATATAAGGCTAGCTACAGTTCTGTCGGGCGCATTCCATGGTTGGATTTTCTATCTCCTGTGAACACAAACAAGGGGGGAAGGTTTTCATTTTGAATTATTTGAAATAGATATTGCACTAGATGTAAGTACTGCATATTCTCTCTCTATTTGTCAAGTTTTTTTTATAATTTTGTTTCTATCTTGAGATTTTTCATGGGAAAGAATTAGTGGCATGGAGGTAAAATTATTCAATTTTTATATTTTATTGGAGGCTTAAAGTTGGCAAACTTTGTAATAGATTTTATGCATTATCGAAATTCCATGTCCCCTTTATTTTTTATGGATTTATATGTAGCAGATCTATAGTTTGAGATCTTCGGATCTACATCTATTTCTCTTCTAGAAGATAAGAGGAAAGAGCTTCTAGAAGGAAGAGGAAGAGAGGGGTGAGGGTATTTTGGTAAATGTTTGGTTCTATGTTGCATGATTTAAATCAATAGAGATAATTGTATGTTGCATGATTTTTGGCTCTCGAATTTTTGTGTAGATATTATTGTACATAATTGGAAGAGAGTTATAATTAACTGTGGAATAATTTAGTTTTTCATATTAATGCATAGATGGCGGACAGAGCATGGATGTATATAGAGAGATATCGTGCGTCATATATTGAAGGAGTTGACATGTTCATGACAACTGCTAAGAAGAATGCTGCAGCTAAGAAGACAAAGTATATTAGGTGTCCATGCGCGCACTGTAAAAATCAGAAAACTTGGATCGATCCATCTGTAATCGAGCAGCACTTGGTGACGCATGGATTGGTGGAAGGCTACACAAATTGGTCACATCATGGAGAGATCTCAAACAATCAAGTTCAGATCCCAAGCAAGCAAGTAGGGGAAGATCCCAACCATGCGTTGAGAAGGCCCGATGCACACATCGGGAAGGAGAATCTCACAATAGTAGGGGAGGAAGAAGAAGAAAACGAAGAAAGAGGAGGAGGAGGAGGAGAAGAAGATGATGATGAAGAAGAAGAGCATATTCCTCGTCAAGATGCTGGTAATTTTGATTTGGAGATGTTGCGTCACGCTGAACCAGAGGTTTTAGTTGGGTACTCTCGTGGGATGGAGAACTTCGATACACTACAGAGGGTAGCGAAGGATCTTTTGTACGACGAGGCAAAGGGTTGTCAAAAGGATTTCACATTGTTACGAACTGTGCTTGAACTAATGAGATTGAAGGCCAGAAACGGTTGGTCCGATAGTAGTTTCAGTGATTTGTTGGTTTTGTTGAAGAAAATGTTTCCGCAACCCAACTCCCTACCTACCAGCACGTATGAAGCGAAGAAGCTTATTTGCCCGTTGTCACTGGGTGTGCGGAGAATACATGCGTGTGTTAACCATTGTATTTTGTTCCGTAATGAGTACGAGAATTTGGACAGGTGCCCAACGTGCAACACTAGTCGATACAAACCAAGTCGTAGCCAGTCTGAGGGTCCTGCTGATGAGGTAGAAGACAACAACAAGAGAAAGATTCCCCAGCTTGTCATGTGGTATCTTCCGGTGAAAGATCGATTGAAGCGTATGTTCTCGAACCCAAGGGATGCCGAACTTATGAGCTGGCATAAGGACAAGCGGAAAAGAGATGGTTTGATTCGTCATCCGGTAGATGCTCGACAATGGAAGGAGTTTGACACAAAGTACTATAAGTTCGCAGAGGACCCAAGAAATGTAAGATTTGCATTGAGCACCGACGAAATGAATCCATTTGGTGACCTAAGCAGCTCACACAGTACGTGGCCAGTTCTCCTAACCATGTACAACCTACCGACATGGCTATGTCAGAAAAGAAAGTATATTCTGTTGACTATTCTTGTACAGGGACCACAACAACCTAGCAACGACATGGATGTCTTTCTAGAGCCTTTGCTGGAGGATATGGCTGATCTGTGGAAACACGGGATCCGAGTTTGGAATGGATTTATGAGGGAGTACTTCACGCTTCATGCAATCATCTTTGTCACTATCAATGACTTGCCTGCACTGTTCTCGCTGTCAGGCCAGATCAAGGGGAAGACAGGCTGTGTTATTTGCGTGGATGCTACGGTATACCGGTATCTTCCGGGATCGAAGAAGCTAGTGTACATGCGGCACCGACGTTACTTAAGGAAGAATCACACGTATCGCTCTAAAGCAGAATATTTCGACAACACTGTTGAGGACGGTGATCCACCAGAACCATGGAAGGGTGATAAAGTGTTCGCAATAAGAAAAAAAACTCAAGGTTGTTTTTGGCAAGACCAAAAAGAAGGAAACGAACAAGCGGAAGAGAAATGATGCCGAAGAGCCAGCAAGCACTACCGCCCCATTCAAGAAGCACTCTATTTTCTATTTTCTTTTAGTACCTTCCATATTGGAAAGATTTAGAGATACGACACTCCATCGATGTAATGCACCTAGAGAAAAATGTCTTCGATAGCACCATTGGGACTTTACGAGACATGCCAAATAAGACAAAAGATGGGCTTAAATCACGCAAGGACCTCGTGGATATGCAGATAAGGGAAGAGCTTCACCCTCTGGATAAAGGTAATGGAAAGTTGTACCTTCCATTGGCTTGCTACACATTGACAACAGAAGAGAAGACAGCAATGTGCAAATGCCTACGTGGAGTGAGAGTGCCTACTGGCTTCTTCTCAAACATTAAGCGACTTGTGTCGATGAAGGATCTGTCATTTTTAGTCTACAATTCTCATGATTGCCATGTAATACTAATGGTATTCCTCGCTATTGCAATCAGAGCAATCGAACCGGTGCACGTGAAGATGGTCATCACAAAGCTATGTTATTTCTTTAACGCAATCTCAAAGAAAGTAATCAATCCTGAAGAGTTAGGTCCTTTCCGCTCTTTCGCTATAGAGACAGTGTGCGAGCTTGAGATGTGTTTCCCTCCATCATTTTTCAATATGATGCAACACTTGATAGTTCATATTGTGCCTCAGATAATTGCACTTGGACCCCTCTATCTACATCAGATGTGGCCATACGAACGGTACATGGCAATTCTAAAAGGGTACGTGTGGAGAAGTTGTTGAGTGTTGCATTGATTACATAAAAGATGTGAAAGCAATTGGTTTGCAGGTACCTCGTCATGAAGGTAGATTAACTGGTAAAGGGACGAAAGGGAAAAAAGAATCCACGACAATGACTACAAAAAAGTAAAAGATGCTCATTTTATTGCGCTGCAACAACTCGTGATTATGGCACCGTACATAGAGAGGCACCTTCATGAATTAAGTGCAGAAAATGTGGGGCGCTCTAATGCATGGATCATGAAAAAACACAAGAATCACTTCACCGAATGGTTAAAGTGTCTCGCTCGCTCTACCAGATGGTGACAGGACGGAGCAAAAAACAATTAAACTTTTGGCTGATGGGCCATGAAGTGTGTACACCTCGTGGCAAGCATATGATATAAATGGGTACACGTTTTATACCAAATCGAAAGACCAAAGGAGTGCATGTCAAAACAGTGGCGTTCGAGTAGAGGCAATCGACGTAACTGGGAACAGGAGCACATACTATGGATTCATTGAAGCAATCTGCGAATTGGATAACGGGCCCAATATGCAGATTCCAATGTTTTCGAGCCAATGGGTGAAAAACCCAGGCGGCGTGTTTGTCGACAACTTTGGGCTAACAATTGTCGAACTCCACAACAAAGGCCACAAGAATGACCCATGGGGACTAGCAGATAGGATCGCCCAAGTTTTTTATGTGAATGACCCATCACATAACAAGAAAGACATAGTTATTTCCGGAAAGCAAAGAATTCTGGGAGTTGATGATGTCGAAGATGTTGAGGAATACAACCAATTTGAGAGCATGTCACTATTCACGGATTTCAGAAGTAAGATGTCACTCGTAACAGAATTGATTGGTCAATCGCCGAAGCCATACATGAGAAATAATGGAGTAGGAAAAAATGTCATTCTTAGATCGTATTTCATATCAATTAATATATATTATGTTGTCATTGTGGGATTATATGTATTAATGTTCTCATGGTCGATTTATTTATGTATTAATGTTGGGACATGAAAGTTGATGTATTATTGTACATGTGCCAAAAATGATTGTACGTGTGCATCGAGAGGATCGAAGATGCCAAAAATTGTATCCCATGTTTCAGATTATGATGAAAAATTAAATTATCTTCTAGGGTCAATTCAAATTTCTAGCTGTCAATTAATACATAATAATTAAAATAAATCATAAACTTTTTAATTCAAATTTCATATTTTTTGACATCCCTGGCGAGCGACATTAAGAATACGCCAGCCAAGATATCTTCGCTGGCGGATGGACTAAGTGCCCCGCCAGCGAAAAGGATCTTCGCTGGTTGGTGGCTTAAGCCATCCGCCAGCGAAAAGATTTTTAAAACTACATTTTTCGCATTTAATTATGTATATATGTTAAGAAAAATTATGTAAATTAATATGTATATGTTATCCTATAAAAATTTCAAGAATTTTGGACCTATTTTACTATATTCTATGCATTATTTGAATATCTAGGTGGTTTCTCAAGTTAATTTAATATTGAACTACGTGTGCATCGAGGAAGATGCCAAAAATTTCACAAAAATATATTTAGTCTCCTAATCTCCATTGTAACCCATGTTTCAGATTATGATGAAAAATTAAATTATCTTGAAGGGTCAATTCAAATTTCTATCTATAAATTAGTACATAACAATTAAAATAATACATAAATTTGATCCAAAAATTCTATAAATTTGCATGACAGCATATTTTTTGACAATAAGCTTGGCATAAAAATTTCATATGATGTTAATAAAGTTTGACCATACATTGTTCACACATGGACACATCTGTGACATGGTTTTCTATAATTCAATACAGATGTGTCCATTTGTGAACAATGTATGGTCAAACTTTTTTAAAATCATTTAATTTTTTTATTGCAACCTTATGGACCAAAAACTTGTTGTCATGCCAATTTATAGAATTTTTTGAACAAATATAGATATTATTATAATTATTATCTGATACTTTATGTACAAAATTATTTATTATCCTTAGTAGATATTTTTTCTTCATCTATCTACAAGACATATGCTCAAATGGAACACATGAATCTAAATATATATTTTTTAGAATTTTTTGCATCTTCCTCGATGCACACGTAGTTCAATATTGAATTAACTTGAGAAACCACCGAGATATTCAAATAATGCATAGAATATGATAAAATAGGTCCAAAATTCTTGAATTTTTTACAGGATAACATATACATATTAAATTATCTATACATATTAATTTACATGATTTTTCTTAACATATATACATAATTAAATGCGAAAAATGTAAAGTTTTAAAAATCTTTTCGCTGGCAGATGGCTTAAGTCACCCGCCAGCGAAGATCCTTTTCGCTGGCGGGGCACTTAGCCCGTCTGCTAGTGAAGATCATTTTCGCTGGCGGGGCACTTAGCCCGTCCGCCAGCGAAGAACATTTTCGCTGGCGGGGCACTTAGCCCATCTGCCAGCGAAGATATTTTCACTGGCGGATGGCTTATGTCGCCTGCTAGCGATAACGTACACGCGACATATATGGGCAGGCGGCAGCGAAAATTTTCTAAGTCCGGAGGCGCCGAATTCAAACAGACGCCGTCAGGCTGCCAAAATTTTTCGTCGCCGCCAGCGAAAAACCTAGCAGCCGCCGCCGCCGCTCTCTTCGCGTGCATTTTTCCTCCTCTCCTCTCCCTACTCGTCTCCGCGTGCGCACCACCACTGCTCCAACTCCGCCGCTGCCGACCCCCTCAACTGCCGGCGGGCAAACCCTAGATCTAGGCCGCCGCTGCCGGGGCCAGGACGCCACCACCACTCCGCTCCGTTGCAGCCGCCGGCCTCCTCTTCGTCGACGACCACCTACCGGGACGCCATCCATGCTCACCGCCGCCGCCTCGACCTCCTCTCCGCCGGGCTGCCAACTCCGCCGCTGCCGCCGTCAGCCGGGACGCCGCCGCCTCCTCTTCTCCGCCGGACGCCGCCTCGACCTCCTCTTCTCCGCCGGACGATGCCTCAACCTCCTCCGCCGGACGCCACCTTGACCTCTTCTCCGCCGTCACTGCCACAGGGTTGCCTCGCCGCCGTCGGCCTTCCTTGTTCTTCAGGTATACCGAGGCCATTTTCCCCCTTCCCTCGCCTCTCCGAGAGGCCAATGTGCTTGCTTTGATGGATGAATGGATGAATTTTGCATGAATTTTACATGAATTTGCAAATGTTAGATGGGATGATGGTTGGGATCGATGGGTTAATATGGTTTCGATAGGATGATATATATGTTGGATGAATTTGCAAATGATGGATGGGATCGATGGGTAATTAAATATGGATGAATTTTGGATGGGATGATATATATGTTGGATGAATTTCGAAATGTTGGATGGGAATGGGTAAATATGGACGAATTTTGGATGGGATGATATATATGTTGGATGAATTTTGAAATGTTGGATGGGAATGGGTAAAAATGGATGAATTTTGGATGGGATGATATATATGTTGGATGAATTTCGAAATGTTGGATTATATATATGGGCTCTATGATGATGACTTGGTCGTGAGCTATGCATGATTTTGTGTGACAATCTAAACTGCTAGAATTTTGGATGGGATGAAGGGATGATTTTTGCTTGAATTTTGGATTTTTTTTGATGAATTATGCAAAGTGCCATACTTGTTTACTGTATTGGGGAGCTTTACATGATTTTGTTCTGTGAGCTTTGCATGATTGTATAGGAGAGGATTGTCACATACAAATATGATTTAAATAGACCATAGTGGCGAGGAGGCCAATTATTTGGCAGCCCGGCATCTGAGAGCCATCCTTCTCTTGTATAATAATATAATTTGTAGATGATTAAATTGCCATGTTTATTCCTTCAGCTCGATGATGATACATAGGTGATGATGAGATTGTGTGTGGCATTTAATTACTACTTTTTATTTCTTCAATCTGTGAATTCCATATATTCTTGTGAGGACGAGGGAGAACCCGTCACCCTACGCTACAAAGGGGAAAGGGAGGCTTCTCCTTCCTGACATGGATACGAGAAGCCTTATCCTTTCCTCTTAGTGGCACATGCTGATGAGACTTAGTGCTTTAGATTGCTACACACAATCAATGATTCTTCCGCCACCTACTGAGAGCATTACATCCTTCTTTTATTTATCTTTCGATCTTTTATTTGATTTGGAAAATTAACTAAGGAATTCCATCTTATGATTATTACATGTAAATATTGGAGATTATTATATGTAAATGAAGAGTTTTGTATATTGTGATTATTATAAGTAAATGCAGATACAACTCTATATTGTGATTAAAATGTGTACATGTCGGGAATTATTATATTGTGATTATTACATGTATATGTCAGAGTTTTCCATTTTGTGATTATTATATGCAAATTCAGATACAATTTTATATACTATGATTAAGACATCTAAAATGAATAATCAAGACAAAGTAATTGTATAATAAATGTCACATTAACCACTGCCATTATTAAATTCACCCTCGAAGGATATCGATGGAAAAACCAACCGATCCGCAACGCACGGGTGACAAGGCTAAGGAAATAACTCCCGCCATTGTCCTCGGAGAAATGAACGTGCACGTTGAAGCCGCGGAGGAACCGTCCTCATCCAGCTCTAGTGAGACCGCAGGGAGTGAAGATTATCAGTCGCCGAGTGATCCCGCTCCTTCTCCTGTACGAAAGAGAAAGGGCGGGGGGGGACAACGAAGGGCTCGACGCCGACTACGTCCCCCGCAATCCTATGGTAAACACGTTTTATTTGTTTAGTTGCAATCCTATCAATTACAATCTATGGATTTTAACCAAGTCCTTTGAACTGCAAATATAGAATGCTCCACGCCGCTCCAAAAGGAAAGCCCGAGCCCAAGCCGCACCCGAAGCGGCACCTGACGCTGGTGCTCTCGTGTGCAGCACAGCCTCAAGTAAATCTAAGAAAAGAAGGGGCGAGCGGGGAAGGAACTTGTTGCTGACTGAAGTCACTGAGCTGACGAGCATGAGTGATACTGGGGAACCGCTAGAGCCCGAATCAGCATGCGTGACGTACAGCAACAAATGCGGTGCTGTAGTGCGGGACAACGTAGAGATCACTTGGAAGGACTGGAAGAAAGTTCCTGACGACAGCAAGAACAACTGCTGGGAGAAACTGCGAAGCAAGTTCAGGTATCCGGAAGGGACAAACGAAGATGCTGCGAAGCACTACGTGCTGCAGACTATGGGAAAGCTGTGGAGGAACTGGAAATAAGAGCTGAATGTCAAATATGTTAAGAACAAACTCACACCGTTTGAGGACTACGGAAAGATAACACAGGACCAATGGGACGAGTTCGTCACCTTGAATACATCAGAGGAAGAAAAGGCGAAGAGCCGGAAGATGGCTGAACTGGCAAGCAGAAATGAACATCCCCATCATTTGGGCTCGACTGGTTACCGCCCAGCAATAAAAAAATAGCAAAAAGAAGATGAAGAGTTAGAAAAGTCTGGGAAACCCGTTCCTATGAAGAAACACAACCAACGCAGAAGGAATTGGGTGTGCGCTAGAACACCGGCCTTCACACCTGAGGGGGATGCAGTCTTCAAGGGCAAAAAGCTTCAGGAGGTAGCTGTGAAGATGAAAAACATCGTCGAGCAGCAAAAGGCCGGGACGTTCGTGCCAGATAGAGAGCGAGACGAACTCACCGTTGCATTGGGCAAACCGGAGCATAGAGGCCGTGTTCGGGGAGTATCGTCGAAGACAAGCTGGAAGCATGGCTTCAAAGATGATGCAAGTTCCTACAAGAAGCGTGATCGCTACAAGGAGGATATCGAGTCTCAGGCTAGGGCAGCAGCATGTGAGGAGTGCGAAAGGTACTGGAGTCAGAGATCGATGGGCGGTGGTGTGATTTCGGAGCCTACACCGAGCTATCCGGTTGACAGCCTAGCGGAGGAGACTCCGTGCAAGCTGTTAATTCCGATCGGCAGGGCAGGAAAGAAGATACAGGTTGCAACTGGGAGGTTCATACCAGGCCGCAGGTTTCATTGCCAAGACATCCCGGCCAACTAGCACAAGAACGATATCCAGCTAGGCCCAACGGATGACACGGATCAGCCACCGAGGTTACCGGTGTCACCGTCTGGTCCACCAAGGGACCAAGAACCGAGGGATCCTTCGCAAACTGACCCTCTAGTTGCATCACCTGCAATATCAGAGCCTCCTACTGCATCACCTACACAACAGTTCTAGCCTGCACCGTCAGAGCCTGCAGAACATTCTGAGCCTGCACCGTCGGAGCCTGCACAACATTTGGAGCCAGCACCACAACACTCCGAGCCTCCGCCGTCAGAGCCTGCAGCACAATACTCCGAGCCTCCGCCGTCAGAGCCTAAACCGCAGGCAACCATCAATGTTCAAGAAATGCCTGACCTGCCTGAAGAACCATCGCTGCCAGAGTCATCCCAACCATCGCAATCGCAACCGGAGAGCCCTAAGGGTGCCGATGTGCCAGTTATGGTAAGGACACACAATCCTAAATGGCGAAGTGCGTCGAAGAGGAGGGTCATGGTAACGACATTCCTCGGAGATAGGGACAAGGTTGCCGTTAGTAAAGAGTTTGATGAGAAAAAGTTTAAAGGCCTCGCGAGGACCACACGAGACCACTTGAACTATATCAACTGCGATGATGTGCCATTTGATTTTGAGAATGGGAAACCATTCGTCCATCTCTGGCAGCTAGTAGAAGGGCCGTGGCAAATGAAAAGATTTCATGAATGGTATATCAGGGCAAGCTCCGAGTTTGGACTTACAATGTTTATAGTTATCGTGCCGAACGAAATCTTTTGCAGCGGTGAAAGCATAGTCACTGTCAATTTTGAAGATTTGCATGCACTCTACCGACGGAAGAGGCTCGACGTCAGTTTAATCACCATCTGATGCATGTAAGTGCATGACGGGATAATGAAAATTCAATATATATTAACTATACATGTAGCTGAATCCCTTCATCTATTTTTTCAGGATGAATTATGTTATAGCCGAAAATTGTCACAAACATATCGGCTTCCTGTACCCAGGACTGATAAGTGAGCCAAGCCACACCTTCTCGCTAGACAAGAAGAATTTACCAGAGCACATTAAGACGATGACTCCCGATGAGAGGCGAGCATACGTTGACATGAGGACCCATGACAAGATGCTCGAAGTGGCAGCTTACATGGCCACAGCACTTGTGGCTATGTCGAGAAGGATTTTGTTTATGCCCCATATGGCTTTAAGTACGTATTAATATCCACAAGGAGTATGTATGTACTTGTAATCACGTGTGGACTAACAAATTTATTTTTGCAAAGACCATTGGATAGTATTTGTACTCTTCCCACATGAAAACTTAGTCGTCGTCTTCGATTCTCTCAACAAAAAAGCCAATGATTATCAGGACATTCTAAGAATCATCGAGCTGTAAGTCATCTATGCATATGTATATATACATGTCAAGAGTTATTATTCTTATATATGACATGTTTTTATCTTTGGGTCATCTAAATTAATTATCTGTCGAAACAGTTCGTTTAAGAGGTTTTTCCAGCAAACTGGAATACAACCCAAAAGAAAAAAAATAAGCGTCCTCAATAACTGGCCGGTAAGAAATACTTGTCCACAATACTAGTTAATTCAAATAAATGCATGTGTGTATCCTTTTAATTTACTGATATACATTAAAATTAATGTTGCAAGTGTCACAAGCAACCGGTGGGAACAGTACTTTGTGGATATTACACTTGCGAGTTTCTTAGGGTCAATGGGAAATATTGCACGAATTATGACCTCGTAAGTACAAACATTCTTTACACATGTTAAATTAGTAGCTAACAGTTTCATTAATTAATCGTGACCTCTGGGTGCAGCTTCCAAAATATCGCCAGTCAGATAGACTGCTTGATGACGCATCAATCCAGAACATACAGCGGGACATGAGCTCCTTCATCCACCGTGAGTGCGCACATAAGCGCGGAAGTTCTTTGACATGACCAGATTTTGTCCTTGCCGGAGCACGACGACCTCTCCAACTGGCCAAAGTCGACTCCATGACATAGTTATAGGATTAATGTATTTATCGTCGGACATTATACTATACTAGGACAATTGTATATATATCGATCGATCATGTATGTGTACTCTCGACGGTCGATTTGCTATCAACATGTATATATAGCGCTACTTCCAAACTATATATATATATATATATATTATTCTAACATATCAGCCGCGTACTGTACATGTGTCTCTAAAATACGCGAACTAACAAAAGAATAAAAAATATATTACGGTTTTTTTTAAAAAAGAGAAGCATCTTCGCAGGCGGGCCATGTGTCACAATTATACCAGTACAATATATTTCCTGGCGGTTGCTCATTACTTTTTTTTGTCTCTTTTCACTTGCGGGCCACGTGTCCCACGATATGTGAACCGCAAGTGAAGATATATCTAAGCGAGCCGCAAGCGAAGATATATCTACGCTGGCGGTTGGCCTAAGTGAGCCGCCTGCAAAGATTTCTTTTACGCTGGCGGCTCTCTTAAGGCAGCCGCCAGCAAAGATATGTCTTCGCTGGCGGTTGCGGGAGCCGCCAGCGAAAACCATTTCCAACACTGGCCTTTCGTTTGTGGCGGTCCATTTTATTGCCATCGAAAACCTAAAATAGCCGCCAGCAAAAATGGTTTTTGTAGTAGTGTTTGTATCTCTGTTTAATTATTGCTATTCCTTGTGATATAGTTGAGCCTACCAAGATCTACAAACTGCTAACCTTGACAGGTCTGGCTTTGCAATTGCTACACTCATCAAGCTTGTCACTGTACCATGAACCAGCCATGGTGATTGATCTGTTTTTGCTTTCATTGACAATATTATGAGAACTTGGTATATGTTGTAGTGTTGAGTGATTTGCAGCCCCACAAGGAAAAAAATATTTTAATTGATAGAAAGTTATACTCATCTGCATGTTTTTCTCTAACGATGAGTATAGGATCCTTCAAGGAAAATGGAATTGAATTTTTGAAGAATTGGCTTTCACATCAACAAAATGTACATGATGAGGTTTGTGAAAGTAAAATTTTCTTGTTTTCATTTGCTGGTAAATTTGATCCAAGAGATTATATTGATTGGGAGTTAGCAGTAGATGATGAACTAGACTTTTATGAATTGTCTGAGCAAGAAAATATTAAGGCTGCCACCAATTTTACTTCCTTTGCATCTCTTTGGTAGAGCGATATTTGCATATTTGGTAATAAGCCTAGCTCTTAGAATGATTTAAAAATAATGATGAGAGCTAGATTTGTCCCTGCTTATTATATTCGTGATTTACAAGAGAAAATGCAAGCTTTAAAACAAGGGAATCAAACTGTTAGAGAGAGTACCACCGTGAGTTTAAAATTTGTGTTGTGTACGGTGTCATAGAGGAGTGTAAAGAAGATATAATTAAAAGGTTTTGCAAGGACTCGATTTTAAAATACAACATAGGCTTGTTAATGTAGCATTTACTCATCTTTTTGAATTACTTTTGCTTGCTTGCGATATTGAAAGTCAAATTGAGAAAGAAATAGAAGTGCATAATAATGTTGCATATGAGGACGTGTTAGTGCCTTCTTTTGTATCTAACGTTTTGCAGGGTGTGAAAGATAATTTGAAGAAAGATAGGAAGGCATCACCAACATTAGCTGAAGAGGGTGGTTCTCAACTCTATCAAGACAATTGCAACAAGAAACCAAGGACGGTTTCCAAACAAGAAGGGGAGGATGATGTGACCATCAAGTATAGGCATACAACCAAACATGAAAGATATAAACAATCCCAAGACCATCCTAGACTATTTCTCAAAGCCACCACGTCGACTGCAATCCACAACATGCCAACATTCAAGTCCAACGAATTCTGGAATCCGGTTCAGCCTCCCAAGGCTGCTCTAGCTTCAAATGGTTGCCATTTATTCATGCCAGCTCCGATTTGGGTGATCTTGGACTTGTTGGAAATCTTATCTCATTAACTTTCCAACGCATCTGGTCCCATGTCAAAATTCATCCCCAATCAACGGGAATCAGTAAAACAAGATGGTGCTATTCTGAATTCCGAACCAAACTTGGGCCTCGGACCTTGTAATAGATTAGGCCCATCTCGGGAGTGGATCTCTCCATCTCCACGAATTAGAAGTTATCTCTAGCTTTATTTTCATCTATAAATAGTTATGCACACCTCCTAAAATAATTGGGTTTTATTTAGCTCAATTTTGACATGTGCCGTTCATCTTGTCTCTAGTTCTCGGTCATTTAGTCGACGATTATAGATTCAGAGCCCTCAATAGTTGGTGTGTTGTTTTGCCTGGTCGATTAGATCTACCACTTCAATCGTAACTATTACCTTATGCTTAATTACCTATTCGCAATATTTAGATTGCATATTACCTTGTTCTTGTAGTGTTCTCTCGTTTGCACTGCAGGAATTATCAACTGTGCGTCACGGTTGGTACAGCATCGCTTGTGGTGTGGCGATTGCTCGGTATCCTGAACTTGTTCTGGTTTGTAGCCACATCGTTAACGTCGCATTCGATAAAGCGAGAGTTATCACCCTCTCCAGAAGATCAGGCCGCGAGAGAGAGCGTCATCAGTGCAACATGGAGTATGGTAGAGTAAACGTGCAGAAACTCTTCTAGGTCGGTGTTCCCGTCGTACTTCTCGATGGCACCTGGCCTAAACTTCTCGGGCCATTGGACTTCTCGAAGGTCGTCCGTGAACGCTCGGCATCCACCTCCTGGCATGAAGGGTGGTCGTCGGGATTGTTTCGACGGAGATCAGGAAGATGATAAAGATGATGAGGACAAGGGGTCACTAGGCATCTATTCCCATCTCTGGGCTGATTCCTCCCGCGGTTGACTTGTTGATGATTCGGGGAGCGGGAGTCTCGACCGCGTCACCAGTCGCGGTCCTCGTGAGTGCGGTTGCGGCGTTTGTCATATCGCTCGTCTTCGCGAGAGCGATCCCTATGGCCTCCATGACGATGTCGTTCTGTGTCTCGTTCTCTTCTTGCACCATGGTCTCGACTAGCAGCTCCTCTGTGTTGGGCTTCATGAGCTTGAGCGGTGCGCGTTCTATTGCCGTCGTGGCCTCTTGGGGGCGAGGCCTCAGGGCGATGACACTAGTCGTCGAGCGTATTCGTCGCTCGCCGTCTATTTGCTCAAGCGTGCATGTTCAGATTTGGCCGCTCGGGTGGGGACTGGTGACTTGGACATCGGACAGCTTCATTCTCGGGATCTGCGCTTGGCCGTCGCTCAACACTCTTTATCCCGTCACCAGTTCGAGCGCCGCCTCCGCCCACGGGTTGTTCACCATCACCGCCTCCGGATTGTTCGCCGCCGCCGCCTTTGAACGGTGCATTGTTGTTCTATAGTGGATCGGCTGCCTCCCTGAACGCGATGCCAAGGTTTACGATCGTTGAGCGTATCTGCCGAGCCCAGATATCTGCGTCGGGATGAATGACAGGGTCGAAGGGTGTCTGATCGAGGAGTCGAGTTATAGCCTCCAACTGTTGAGCGGGTGTTTGCAGCAATGTTTCTGTGGTGCTGGTAGGGTCGACTGCGTCCACATTCACACCAACCATGTTCACGTCGAGTGGTGATGAGGAAGCGTAGTTTTCTTGATCATCCAAGATGTGAAGAATAGAGGGTTCGCCGGGACCGACGTCGATGGCACCTACAAGCCTATCCGTACATGCCTCCGTGTCCTGCTCTTCTGCCGAACTCCAACTCTGATCTTGAGACTAGAGGAAAACTCGGCAATCTGAGAGACTGTGGGTCTGGGATTTGTGAACTGGATACCATGCGGGAGACGTTATTGTCGAGCGATGAGCTCTTTGCTCCTTGCGAGCTCTAAGATGGTCCCCCACATGTTTAACCACCGAACAATCCGCCATTGAGGGATTGGATGTTTTGTGGATGGCGCACCATATCAACAATCTGACTTGAGCCCACATCAACGATGTCGAGGTTGGAGACGCTGGACCAGAGTTGATGTAGGCATTGTTGCCGGGATGTCATGGGGTCATGTACTCATGTTTGCTGAACCTTGAACACCAAGTTCTCCTACCTGGCACGCCACTATTGACGGGTGATACCCATAGACTGGATAAATTAGGTACTAGGTACGCTAGTGTAAGGATCTACATAAAATGACAATACAGAAACATAGGGGTAAGGATTTTTATATTGATTCAGGCCCCGAGGTGGGTAGTACCCTACTTTTAGTTTATATGGGATTAATCTTTGGGGAGTGCAGAGTACAATATATATGTGGATCTAATCGACGAGATTGTAGTTGAAAGTCGACTATCTATCTCGGCGATTTGGCTTCTGGCTATCCTGAAATCGTCAGCTTTTTTCGTGGGCTGATTTGAGGATCCTGTTCCTCTCCATCTCCAGGGGATTGCCTTATATACCATGGTTACCCGTGTCTTCGAGTCTAACAAACTCATGCCTTTTCCGAGTAAGATTATGTAGCCGTCAAGCCCGAGAGGATTTTTCCTTGTGATCCTGATGATTTCCTTCTCTGTTTATGGAAATAAACCGTACGTGATCGGGTATACCATACTCGTATACTTCATTAATCGTCGAGGATGAGGTATGCCTTATCCGTAACCCTGACAAGTTTAGCAGTTAAAAGTAGTCGCTAAATTTCTTGGAAACAATTATGAACTTGCACAAAATTACCAATACCAGAAATGTTACTTAGAAACTAACCTACACGTAAATATTTACCAAGCAAAATTTGATTTCTGATCAAAACAAATCAAACACAGCTATCAAAAATTCAGAAGAATAAACAAGTTTCTGGCAGAACAGATCTTATCAACTTTTTTATCCAAGTTGGAGGTTTAATTTAAATCCATCATATTAAAAAGGACTAGATGGAAAAGGGGAGGGGATGAAACAGTCACAAATGAAAAGTACAACTTAGATTGTATGAAAGTATTCTTATTTTGAGCAATTTTATAGTTCTTGAGTAGGTACCGAGAAGTACCAAATTTACACTAATAAATGGTACCTCTTGATACCTTCTCAAAGACCGTAAAATTCCTCACTTATTTTTTATCATTACAATTAGAGACCAGAGAGTCACCCAGAAATTGGGGCACACAAAAAAAGTAACTTATTTGTTTTAGAGAGATCATCAACTAACATAGTTAAAATTCCCCTAAAAAATATGTTAAGATGACACTCTAGTTAAAAGCTGAGTTAATGTCTGAAACATCCTTTTCTTCGTCAGTTCCTCCTCATCTTCCTAATGTTGGATCTCTGAAGATTATTGTATGTAAGCAGTAAGCATTACAAACAGGCCATGTCATCACCTTGGACCTGAGAGCTCTTCGGCTTCCAACTGAATTGAATTGTGCTCAGCTGAACCATTATCAACAGGGGGAGACAACATGAACTCTGGGGTGCTCGGTTTCGATCTATCGACATCTTTCACAGCCTCCCATTTCTCTGCAATTGATCCATCACTTCCTTCCAGCATCCTAACAACCTCAGTCATTCTTGGACGGTGATCTGGGCTATACATTGTGCAGAGCAGAGCTATCTGAACCATTTCCTCCAACTCTGCACTGACATAGTCGTTCTTCAGTCTACGGTCCACAAATGAACTTAGCCTGTTTTTTTCAAGAAGCTCATTTGCCTGCAATAGATGCATGCACAATTGAGTGTTTTTAATAGCAGTTCATGGAAATTGAAATAAATCAAGGAACAATGTTTAGGTTTGAAGTGCATTTGCACTAATAAGATCCTGTACAGTGGAGTTACTTATTTTCTTATTTCAGTTAAAGGTTGTTCAGAAATCAAGAGATAAAATTATTTCTTGGTATATGCTTTAACATTTATGGGATGCCTATCCATGAAACATTAATCTCAAAACTTTTCCATCGGTAATTTTTCTCTAATCCAAGACAATATTTCAGTTTTTGATACAGAACAAGCTTTTATGTTCAAAATTTACTGTTGATTTTTTTTTGACAAATTAAATTTTTGTTGAATGCTATGATGTTGAGGTAATCAGTAACATATAACCACCTACAAAATGCAGATCGTTAGATAATTACGTAAGGTATTTTAATTTCAATAAGTGTGTTTTCAAACTAAGTTATAGAGAAAATGAAGTATTGTTAGCAATGGCCCATAGAGATATCTAAACCTTCCTGATGTTAACTAAACGAAAATAATCACTAGTTTTAAATGCAAAACAAAGTAAACTGAATATATAAGTAAAAAAAATGAGTATAGCTAGTAATTTACCCAATCAAGAATTCCTCCATTCTCATACTCATTCTCATGAAGCTCAATCGATCTCCGGCCAGTGATTAACTCGATCAACAAGAATCCAAAGGCATAAACATCAGTCTTCTCTGATGCTTGGTTAGCCGTCAAATACTCTGGAGGGATACGTCCACGTGTACCCCTCACTACTGTGATAGCATGAGACTCCCCATGATTCAAAAGTTTTACCAATCCAAAATCTGCCACAACTGCCTCCAAATACTCATCAAGGAGAACGTTGGAGGCTTTTATGTCACGGTGGATTATCTTCGGATCACATTGATCATGCAAATAGACCAAGCCTCGTGCTGCGCCAAGCGCTATCCTTCTTCTCCTTGACCAGTCTAGGGCAGGTTTACCATCCACATATTCTGACAAATTAAAGGAAATAGTTAGCTCAATCTGCTAATAAAAAATGAAAAAAAAAACTCAGCTCAGAAGAAATTGTTTGTGTGCGCGCCAATGAATGATGAACTTATACATGGTTTTCACCAGTTAATTCCCTGTTTGATCAGTTTCATGTTGGCACAAATATATGGAGTGGAAACTATAGGAACAAATAATAAAATAACTATTACATAAAAATCTGAATATCTGAAAATAAACATGAATGTCAGATAAAGGGTAAATCCAAATGACACTTTTTTTCCTGAACACATAGGAAACCTGCATATCATTTATATAGGCAAGAGAGAAATATAAGCGAACAAGGATTACAAGAAACCCCCACCCCCAACACTGACATGTCTTTTTGAAGGGAGAACACTGACATGTCTTTTCATTACAAAAGGAAAAACAACCACAAACAACCTCCTTCAAACCACAAGGGCTATTGACCTGGCGAACAACCCTTGGAGCTTTGAAGCTTCAGTCAAGCACCAAAGTGCACCTTTATTCGCCACCATTTTAAAAATAACCATCAAATTAGTGGTAGCACCATTAAAATCTCCCAGGCTACCAAAATTAGGTGTAGCACCATTAAAGACACTTTTTTACGAAAACAGAAATTTGTTTACAAACATAATATATCAGCTAATAGTCAACTTTCGTAATCATTTGGAAGAGAAGGGTGAGAAAGAGGGGGGTGGGGGAGCACTATGCCTCTAAAAAGATGCACATTTAACACTAACTCTTATGATATATGATGACAAGAAAAAAATGTAATAATAAAAACATAGACCACCTTACATAAAACATTTGCAAATAAGGCAAGCAAAACAGGTATTATCACATTCCATCTTTGATTATTAGCCCATCAAAACAAATATGTAAGAATTTTCTTTTCATTTTCATGAATCAAGGCAATTCTAAAGTACACATTAAATTTGACTTTGATACATCATGTATGAAACTATGAATAAGGTGCACCACAGTTTTATTATTAGAAAGCACACATATCGTACATATCTTTTTTTTCTACGCATTTATCATAAATATCTTTTAAAATATATATTTGCATATTCTTGCTATACTAGTATTACATTCCATTGAA
Source organism: Leersia perrieri (assembly GCA_000325765.3). NCBI lineage: Eukaryota > Viridiplantae > Streptophyta > Magnoliopsida > Poales > Poaceae > Leersia > Leersia perrieri. The sequence goes on from CM002478.1 coordinate 8,086,492, forward strand.
ATGACATGCCCCGTGCGTGTCAGTGTGCAACCTACATGAATGACAGAGAATATATTGAAGCATGGGACTAACCTTGTAATTTAGATGAAACATTTCCATTTGGCATGAAAGGGTATACAAGGAGCCTTTCAGTGTTTGTAACACAAAACCCTGTAAGCTTAAGCAGATTGCGATGGACAATCAAGCTTATTACTTCAACTTCTGTGTGGAATTGTTCATCCGCGATAGCAGTAGTACAATCTTTCATCCTTTTAACAGCAACGATTGTGCTATCACGCAAGCGACCCTTGTATACCACTCCAAATCCTCCCTGCCCTAAAATGTTATTTCGGTCAAAGTTATTGGTAGCTTCTTGGATCTCCTTAATCATGAACCGCTTCAGATGGCCTAGATGTGTTTCTGGTCCTGAATAAATACGATCATGTACTGAAGTCAGGTATCAGAGTGCTGCATATATTTAATCATAACAACTGCATCATCATGATAATTGAAAAAACACATAAGATGCCCAAAAATCGTATCATACTCTGAAATTGTTGTTTTTTAATTGAAAGCACACAACAATGGAAAACTAAACATAAGCATATAAGAAAAGCAACCAAGCAAGACATATATAGCAGCAACAAAAATATGATTAGTTATGGGAACTGTTAATGTAGCTTCACCCATCTGCACTATTAGGGTTAATCAGATTCCAAATGGTGGAAAAGCCAAACGATGGTCAGAGCGGAAGACCTTCACATAAAAATATGAAAAGTAAACTTTTCGAGTCGGTAATGTCTAAAAAAAGGTGCAGCAAAGATTATAATATATCTTTCTAAAAAGTCGAACATGTAAATGTGCTACTGCAAATCAAGGCTAACCAAATCTAGATCTCTCCCTCTCACAACATAAAAAAGCAATGTTATGGCCATCCCGATCCCACTCATTCTCTCTTTGTCACGAAAACCGTTGACACAACCTGTCGGGCTACCCCACCTACATGTGTCATCTTCACCACCATAATTAGCTCCCCGCACCCATGTCACCCATCCTAGGGAAGTAGCAGAGCATAAACTGAAAAAAGGCATGATGGTAGGAACCTTATTGCCGTAGGGACGCTCAATGACAAATACCTGTACGGCAATGGCAAACACCCTATGCGTTTGTGCCACGTGCCGGCGACAAATCCTTTCTCTGCCTTGCCAGCCGCCACAAACAACCTCCAGTCTCCGCTACTCGGTCTCAACTATGGCGGTGCTAGGATTACATACTTGATTTGGTTTCTCTGACCTACCGCCCATGGACAACAAATTAGTATCGGTACTTATATTGAACAAGGCTTACGGCCCACAAACACACATTGTATAGTCTCCTTGCATGGCGCGTCGCATCCATGGGCCAGGTCGGTCGACCTACCCTTCTTATTTTTGGGGTGGGTGGGGGGGCAGCGGTACCCGTTGGCAAATGAAGGCCTTGTTGTGACGGGTTGTCTGCTCTACCCTAAAGGCTGATCCAGTCATGGGCCAAGCAAATGCTTTTCCAATTGGTCGTGGATTCAACCTGCATTATGACCCAGGTAGGCTAAAGGCTTAATTCCGCACCTATAGTTCTCATGTTCTATCCTTGTCTATATCGTTTCGGCATTCCCCATTTGACATTGTAGATGAATATGACCTCAACCATCGCCATCTTTCACATTTCATGCTCCATGGCTCTCAAAAACAACTGAACTATTTGAACCATCAATACTTGATGCAAGCTAGGTGCCAGTATTGCATTAACTGTACCATCGTAAATTGTAAAAATAAGGCAAGTGCCATCGTAAAATAAATTCAAACGACAAAGCACTATTGTGCATGAGAATGATGTGCGGGGTTAGATCCGTATGTCAATAACATATATATATGATGGCATTGTCCTCCATAATTTTTCCAATGGTACAAATCAAATTCGATAGCTGCATGGTTGGGTATGTAAATGCTAATTACATTGACACCATAGGAAGATGCTAAAACAGCATTAGAGCGAGTCAAGTGCACCGACCATCCAATGGACCATGGACTGAATGGCCACTGCCTAAAAAGGACTATGCTATGTCCAAGGGACCGCTGCCCCCCACAAGGCACATCATGCGCCTATGGGCCCGCTATAATATCCAAGAAGACATTTGGAAATGGGAGGATTGATAAACAAATCTACTTGGTGGACCACCGAGCTATGAGTCATACGAAATAGGAGCGGGATTCTCTAAAAAGCCAACTAAGGTCGTGGGTGGCCAAGAGGGCCGAATTGGAGACTTGGGATCTCAACAGGAAATGTGAAGGTTCCTTAAAGCCGGACGATAGGTGCATGAGAATCAAAAAGTTCTGTTCTGATCTAAGTAGGCTCAACGTAGGGAATACCCTAACCCTGGGGTTGTGATCTCTGAAAGGCTGGTTGTAATAAGAATTTTCATTCTAGCTACCTTATGGTTTTATCTACACAACAAGAGTTCTGATCGCAAATAAATATTGATTAGCTTGTGATTTAGTATTGTGTGCTCTTAGAAATATTATGTGATCCCTACTGACTTTGGTACAGAAATATGTGGCCTGAGCATATTGATGTATGAACTGTATGTAGACCACCTATGGATCAGGGCCTAGCAACCCTAGGCAAATGTCTCGGGCTTGCTAGTGTACAAAAGAGGGCGGCCACACTGTTCCGCCAGCATCAAATGATGCGGAAAATTCTTTTAATAACACGAGTGGAAGTCCACTTGTGTGCTACATGTCATTCAAATGGTTATGAAAGGAATTGAATTTTTTATGATGTATAAATATGTAATATATCATCAGACAAACATGAAAGTTTAAGTTTAACATCTGTAAACTGTAATAAAAATAATAAATTTGATTATAAATATGTGCATATTAGTTAGAATATAATTTGTTGTTTTTGTTATAACTCGTACAAGTTGAATTCAACTTTACATTGTCTATTTTTAAAATATATTTATGACTATTTAGACAACATGCAATAAATGAGTAGATACACGGGTGTGATTACTGATTATAATTCACTTCTCAAATGATGCCCATGGCTAGATGTAGTGGTTCACTCAGGCCTAGAATATTTCACACTCGCTGTTGATATGGGTAACAAAGGTATAGATTTAGAAAAAAGAGAATAATTGTCTTACTGTTTTTAGATCCCGCAAAAGTACATTTTTTTACATAGTCAATGCACTAAATCTTTAACAAAAAAATGAGCAAACATGTAGAACCTCGAAGTGAACTTGATGCGAACTTTCCTCCAATATTACAATGCACTCCACCAACAACAGTAAGACATAAAACATTATTATGTTATATATAAGTACCAAAAATGAAAAGGACTCTAAAAAAATAAACAATATATCAGGGTGAATCCAAAGTCAATATTAACTATGACACCCATCGAAAATGTAATGCATCAACCTAATTAATACACCCTTTGCAGGTGGGTACAAGATACTGTAAAAAAGCTTCCACGCAAATACAGCACTTGAGATGTAATTACCATCGAAATCAGCAAAGATCTGGTGTCGCCTACGCCAATGGTAAACAACCGTCACAATTCCAGCAATTAAGAAAGCTATTAGAAGAACAGTTGCTATGTACAATGTAACACTCTGAGCAGGTCCTTCCAGTCCTTTTTTGTGATCTGGGGAAATAAAATGACTCTAATTAGCAAATGCAGGAGAGCTTGAATGCCCACCTTCTTGGTCCATATGAATTTTGTAAAGAATGGTTCATATGCAATTAAAATTTCCTAGATGGAATTGGGTGTTTGTCTTATTACTCGGGTCTTGTTTGGTGCTAGTAACTGGCTCTTCTTGTACCGCAGGAGGGACAGCAGCCGGCACATTTATCACAGAAGAACAGCTTAATTCTCCACAACTGAAGTTTTGGATCAAAGGATTTCCATTAAGCCTGATCAAGTATGAGAAGCGAGAGAAACAGAGAAAGAAGACAAATTAGAACTAATAATCCTTAAGAGATAATGTTGAGACAGGGTGAACTATTGAGTTAGACCAAGGAAGAAACAACTAGGTTTAAATCACTCACAATACATGGTGCACACTAAGAGGCGGCACAGGACTACTCAGGTTGTTAAAGGAGAGATCCCTGAAATAGTTCAGTTCAAGCTCAGTATCACGATGAAAAAAGTTTTACAAGAATAATCAAGCAATAAGTAAAAGTAGCAAGAAGAATTATACAGGAGGACAATGCTGTGAGCAGCGGCTAGTGAGTCAGGTATATATCCAGATAAATTGTTGTGGTTCAGTCTCCTGGAGGAATGAGGCAGGCAGAAAAAAAAATCAGGTGATCCAATTCATGCTTATATCTGCTATGCAACAAAATTACAACGCAGTAATCATAGAGTACTTAGTATTTTGTTATCGGTGTTATGAATTCCACTACCGGTAGTTGAGATAGTAGTATAAATGAGATATGATCCAATAAATTAGAAAATATAAACGGTCTAGATTGATTTAACTATCAGTAGAAACCATTATAGAACACCTAAAAACAACCCAAGACGGATTATTTATAAGTTCTACTTGTAATTGAGATAACATTAGAAATAGATATAGACTGTCGGATGAGAAAAGATGGAAGATCCAAATCCAATGTAATTCTACTACCAGTAAAGATCATTATAAAAATTGTTTGATCATAAGGACTAATATATTACACCCCGCAAAAAAGAAAGAAAGACTAATATCTTACACAAATAAGATGTCCCTGGCTTGACCCAGTCTGCCTGGAATATGGCCGGTGAAGTGATTGTACGACAGGTCCAGCCTTTGAAGCATCTTCAACGTGCTTATGGTATCAGGAATAGGGCCAGAGACAGCATTGTGTTGTAAAAACCTGCAAAACATCAAACCAAATTCCCTCATTTGCTGAGATCAGTCTATAACAGTTAGTGCCACATATCCCCTGTCTAGAATGCCAGATTCAAAAGGAAACCCATACTTACTGAGAGTTGATGTTTCATGTATATATTTTCCAAAATCCCCTTGTTCCAAACAGGTTTGAAAGAATCTCATGGTTAACGATCTAGAGGTTTATACAGGGTTTAACATTTTAGGAATGAGAAAAAAAATTCAAAGGGGAGAGGGAGGGGTTTCAAGAATTTCAGAAAAAAACTGAATGAAATTTTCAGACAAAATTTTGAAACTTGAGCATATTTGTACTGAATTTAAATTTTTCATAAATTCAAACAAATTTAGGACCCATTTGGTATAGCTCCTACTCCGAGGATGGAGTGGAGTCGGCTAGAGAAATGCAGCTCCACTTTCCTAGTGTAATTTTTAGGAGTGGAGTTGCAGCTCCACTCTATATTGTCTAGGATCTCCAAAGTGTTTTTGGTACAGCTCCAGCTCCACTACACGAGAATCTGGGAGTTGGAGCTGTGCCAAACGGGGCCTTAAAATGTTTGGTCTGAGGCTGTACTTCCCGAGGGGTCCACCAGCAATCCAAAAAAAAAATCAGTAAATTTCAAACCCTCGGTTTAATTACACGATAAATCGGAAGAAACAAGAATAATTCCAAAAGAATCAGAACAACTTGCCAAGAAAGAATTCCCTTGAAATTCCACGGTCAAAAACGGATCAGTGCAGTACTATACAGTAGAGAGAATCAATCAATTATCCTTACAGATATCGCAGCTGCCTTAGCTTCCCGATCTCCGGCGACAGTGTCCCGGACAGACTCCTATTCCGCAGGTCGCTGCAAAACCAAACAGAAAATTCAGAAAAAAAAAATCCATGTATCCAAGCTACTACCATGCCGGCCATCATGCAGCAAGCAGAAGAAGAACAAAGATAGACAGCACATACAGCCCGGAAACATGCCCATCGCCGTTGCAGATCACGAGACCCCAGCCGCACGGCCTGCCGCCACCGGCGGCGATCTTCCAGTCTGTGAGGACGTTGGCCGTATCATGCAGCATTGACTTGACGGCCACCAACGCCTCCGCTGAATTCACGCAAAAATGCAGCAAGAAAAAACGGGGTTGTTGTCAGTGCAAGAAACTGAATTTCAGTTGCAACACAATCATTGGAATTGCTAAATTTGGAAGAACTCTATCCGTTTAATTACCACACCACGCAAAAATGGTAGTACGAGCGAGCAACAGAGAACATGATGAAAAAAAAATCAATCTAAACACACACACACACAAAGGAATCAAAAGAACTGAAGAACACACGGGTTGCGATCGATCAAGAAAAGAATTTTGTTCGTATCGTACCTTCGCGGGCAGGGGAAAGAGCGCGCGGCGCGACCACGCCAGCGCTGTCGACGAACACCACGAGGCTAATCATCATCATCATGACCATCACCAGCACAGAAAAAGCTCTAGTCTCGTCCATGGCGATCGCCGTTGTGCCGCGTCGATGAGAGAGAGGGAGGCTGACGACGATGGATGAGAGGAATCGAACGACAGAGCAAAAGCGAATCCAATCGAGGAGCTAGGGAGCGAGGGGAGACAACAAACAGTACACACAAGCACAAGCCGCGAGTCGAGGAGTACAGGAGATGAAACGGAAGCAGCAGCCGCAGTGACGTATGCTTTGTCGGCTAGCGGTGCGCGGCGCGCGGCTCGGTCGGTTACCGGCGGGCGGGCCGGCTGGGCTGGTGGATCGCGTGATGAGGGAAGCATAGCTTGTGGCTAGCGCTGACGCCATTGCTTTGCACTGCATGCATGCATGGATACGTGACGTACTCAGCATTTGGGCTTCTCCTTTTTGACTTTAGGATTCAGCAAAAAAGAGATAGAGACAGGAAAACCCGAGCAAGAAGCAGATTCTGTTGTTGCAATTATGTGTAGTAACTCGCTTGATGATCTGTGTTTGCAAGTTTTTTGATAGAGGGATTGTTTCTAACTGTTGTGAATTGTGATGAATCTGTTTGTTGTTGCAATCATATATAATGTGTAACTCGCTTGATGATTTGTGTTTGCTTGTTTATATATATATAGGAATTGTTTCTAACTGTTGTGAATTGTGATGAACCATATATAGAGGAATTTTTGTGCATTCAATTTTCTTATGAGAAATGCATGCTAATTTGTGTAAAATAATTATTTAAATAAAAAATATTCCATTGCAAATTTAAGCTCTATCCAAATGAGTGCAGCCTAAAATAATTGAAAGTACAGGTACACAACTGTTTATTTATTTTTCTTCTGTGTGCAAAACTAATGGTGTAAGGGACATTTTTGTAATTACATATTGAGTAGTATTAGCCATGTGGCACATTAAGTGGGTCCAAGGATAATTTTGATCTAAAACAAATACTTAAAGGACCTATCCAGACAAAATGAAACTTGAAGGACTAAATTGAGCCTTTGGTGAAACTTGAGGAGTCAGATTGGCTATTCACCCTTTTTTAATATATAAAAGAGTTGTAACTGTTGTGATGAGCCATGGAAATGTGGGTGAACTGAAACCAAAACTTTTGGGATAACGTCTGCCCCCAAAACATTCAGATATTCCACCAATTTTGGAGGTAAAAGCAAACTCCAGAATCTCTCGATCCTCAGCATAAAACCCCAAACAAACGCGGTTTTTCTCAAGCAATATGGAAGAATAAAAACAGAACATATGTATGTATTGTGCCTTGAAATCAAGGCGGAGTTTTTTTCACTCGTAACATCAGTTGAACCCGGTATTAAGACTTAGCTTAGAGAACACCGTAAAATATCTACTATGTACAATGGATAAGTTGGCATAATTGTATTTTAGTTAAGACACAATTCATTTCTATTTCTTCCCCTTGATTCAGTTACTGACGCCAGTGAAATAATTGCAATATTATATATATGTTATATAGCTAAGAAACCTTCAAAAAAAAACTCAGACACCAGCCGATGATGATTAATAAGAATATCTTATGTCGATGCGTGTGCTCGACACGTAGGGATCCTGGGGACCCCTTTTTGGTTCGGCACAGGGGTGCGGTGTACCAAGGTTTGAGCTATGGAGAGAAAGAAGGTAGGCAGGAGGAAAAAACCAAGCTAAGCACACATGACACAGGGGATTTATACAGGTTCGGGCCGCCAAGGAATCGTAATACCCTACTCTTGTTCTTGTTTGTTGATGTGGTGGATGAGTGATTACAAGATTGGGTATGGTAATCTTTTTGCGCTACAATCAAAGTATCTATGACTCTTCTCCCAATCTCTTTTTCTTCTGCCTAGATGGAACACTTCCCTTGGACGGGGCTGGAGCTAATGACTGAGGCGTGTTGCAGCATGGAGCTAGACTTATGATCTTCTAGGAGCAAACCAACCTATCTTACAAGGGACTTGGGCCTCCTTTTCTAGGGCCAAGGGGACACTACAGTAGTCCTACATTTATTCATTCCACTCTTCGCCGGGGAGTGGTTCATGCTCTGTCTTGTCGGGGGTCTTCTCCTATACCTGCTCCTGTTGCCACGTCGCGGGAGTTGTTGGGGAAAACGGACGACGAAGACGCCATAGTGCCGATACGGGGAGTGGTCAACCTACCTACTCTAGCGGGGCCCACTTGTCAACGGCTCTTCAACGGGAATAGTGGTGAGGCAGCCCTCCCAGCTTCTCATCTTTTCTCTTCCCACACGGCCGTCCATCGCATTTAATGCGACGGTGACCGCTAGGGAGAGGGGCGTGGGTTGTCTGACTGCGCGGTCAGCTCATGGTCATCGGTGAAGACTTTGCTCTCTTTCTGAGCTAGGAAAAAGATGATGGTTAGTTCTGACAGGCGTGCCTCACTTCACATTAAATGCGATGGGGCAGCGCTTGAGCTCTATTCTTGCGTTGAATTGGGTAGTTGGCGGTTGGGTTCGCCCCTCTCACAGGAGAGGTGCGGGGTAACGCAGCTAGGGTCCGGGTGCTCCCGAACCCCTTCTCTTGAGGAATGACGGCCTCCGGGCAGCCCCCTCGGGGTGGCCATGTGGCCGCTCGTGGCCCGGACCCTGCTAGGCGATTCGGGTAGGCCCATATCACTGACATCTTAGGTCTAGATTTGATTTTTCCATGTGACTTATGCAAAAGCTGATACCAAAGGTTCTTACTTATTAAATTGAATTGAATCCAATTGTGGCCTGTGGGTTATTGAATGAACACCCATTATTAAAGGGGAAATACAAAAAAAGGTGCATATCTGTGGGGAAAGAAAAAAAAGAAAGGAAATTCTGAGTAAATATATCTTTGTTCATACCGCCCTCATTCTTTTCATAAATAAGTGCATGATAAATCGGTTTATTTGTGGTTTCAGATGATCCAGTCGGTAACCATTGTTTATTGTTACGACCGAATACATCAAACTTGGAAAAATCAAGAGTAAATTTCACTTTGGGCCATATATATTTAATTAACAGAGTTGCACATTGGACCAGGTATTAGTCGACCTTTTCACTTATCACCACACCATTACAGTTTGAGCCATGAGCCAGCCAGCTTCAATCGAATTCCAATCTCATATATAGTTATTGCATGGCAAGAGCACAAATACAACATCATCATCTCATCCACCGAGTTCCAATCTCAGCTTCATGTACCCATCCACCAGATCTTCTTGAGCTAGGCAAATCATTTTTCTTTTGATACATCATTCCCTAGCTTGGCCATAGATTAATTGCAGTCATCGTCACACCATTACAGGCCAGTCAGAGCACTCCTCTGTTGCCTGGAACCAGCAATGCACAACGCTGTGTTGGGCGGAAGCAATCTAGCCGAGTTGCCGCGCCTGGATGAGCAAAACTCGATTGGAGCTAGCTAGCTGATGTCCGAATGGTAAACCCGGTCCAACCTGCAAAAGAGGGTAAGGAAAGGTGGTGATAAGTGAAAAGATAGAATGACCCCCGGTCCAATGTGCAAATTTGGTAAATTTATATGGCCCAAAGTGAAATTTACTCAAAAATGAATAACAAACAGATATAAAATGCACTATTTTGAATGATCTGGGTTTGGCAATCTGCTAAACTCGAGGCAAGATTTAAGGCCAGCCAGGCTAAAATTCTGACCACAAAAAAGCCAGAGCTAATCTTACAGTTACAGCTCCATATCGTCCATCAACTTGAGTAATTGACACCCAGTCCTAACTGACACTCCACATATTGATAAAACTTTCAAACTACGGCTTGGACCAGTAAAACCTAATATTGCAATATATTTATGGAACTACTAGAACAGTAATACAAAATATTTTTCGAGACAATACAAGAGTTTCATGCAGTTTGAAGTCAACAAGCTCTATATAGTTTTTACTAAAAAAAGGCTCTATATAGTTCTACGTTGTACTTTTAAATATTAAATGGTACACAAGTACCATAAGTCCCTCATATACCTCAGTTTACAATACTGTAGTTTTTGTGTAAATCAACTCTAATATTTCACCAAAGCATGTTCTCTATGTGTGTACTCAGATATTGAACTTTCGTACCTTCACAATTCACAGCTAGCTTAACCAAAATCTGCATTAGTAGAAGTTTCCAGTAGAGAAAAGGGCACTGTAGTGTAGTTATATTGCCAATACAATGGTAGTTACAACAGATCCTAAAATATAGGAGATATACAAGGCAATACATAATACGATTACAATACAATCGATAATTCCTTTAACACCGTCCGTAGTCGCAACGGAACTCCTGGACCCGCCCACCCCCAGTTGATAATACAACAGATCATGAACGCAAAGATTGGACCGGAACTCAGTGAATAACTGAACTGGCAAGCCTTTGGTCATGATGTCGGCGAACTAGTGAGACGATGGGACATGCAAAACATGAACCTATCCAAATGCAACCTTCTCGCGGACGAAGTGAATATCAACCTCTATATGCTTCTTGCGGCGATGCTGAACCGGATTAGCCGTCATGTAGACAGCGCTGACATTGTCACAATAGACAACGGTGGCCAAAGCAATAGAGATGTAACTCCAGAAGAAGTTGACGAACCCATCAACACTTAGCAACAGCATGGTACTCCGCCTCGGTACTAGAGCGAGAGACGGTGAACTGTTGCTTCGAAGACCAAGAAACCAAGTTGTCACCAAGATAAACACAGTAACCCAAGGTGGATCGCCGAGAATCAGGACAACATGCCCAATCAGGATCGGAGTATGCCGTCAATGACTGTAGAGGAGTAGTGCCGATGTGGAGACTGGAGGAAAGAGTACCCTTCACATAGTGAAGAATATGCTTAATCAACGCAAGATGAGGATCATGTGGATCATGCATGAAGAGACACACCTGTTGAACTGCATAAGCCAACTCCGGTCGAGTCAATGTCAAGTATTGGAGAGCACCAGCAAGACTCCTGTACTCGGTAGCATCAGCAACTGGGGCACCATCAGTGGCAGAGAGCTTAGCACGAGCATCAATGGGAGTCACAGTAGGATGACACTCAGACATACCGGCACAACGAAGGAGATCAACTGCATACTGATGCTGAGCAGAAACAGACCATCAAAGGAGCGAGTAACCGAGATCCTAAGAAAGAAATGGAGATCACCAATATCTGTCATAGCAAACTCTGTGTGCAGTCGAGCGGTGATATGCTGAAGTAGGTATGTAGACAAAGCAGTCAAAATAATGTCATCAACATAAAGGAGATATCCAATGCTGAAGACACAAATCCCAACTGACGAATGTATGAAGCAAACTGCTGGTACCACCCACGAGGAGCCTGTTTCAGACCATAAAGAGATTTCTGGAGAAGACAAACTGCATCAGGAGCCAAGGGATCAACAAAACCAGACAGATGCTGACAGTAGACAGTCTCATCAAGATGGCCATGAAGAAAAGCATTCTTGACATCCAACTGATGAATAGGCCAAGAACGAGAAACTGCTATACTGAGGACGATCCGGATGGTAGCCGGTTTCACAACCGGACAAAAAGTCTCATCATACTCAATATCGTACTGCTGTGAATAACCACAGATCACCCATCAAGCCTTGTGTCAAGCAAGAGAACCATCAGAATGAAACTTGTGCTTAAAAATCCATTTACCTGTCACAACCTTGGCCCCGCGAGGACGAGGTACCAAACACCAAGTGTTGTTGTCCATGAGAGCCTTGTACTCCTCGGCCATAGTAGCACGCCAATTGGGATTGGCAATAGCGTTGCAATAGTTGGTCGGAAATCCCTCCCGGCGATCAATCTCGGCGATTTGGCTTCTGGCTATCCTGAAATCATCGACTTTCCCCGTGGACTGATTCGATGATCCCGACCACCTCTAAGGGATCGCCTTATATACCACTGGTTCTGTGTCTCCAAGTTAGACTTAAAGACATAGAACCCGACACGATATCTAGCAAGCCCAGGTCTTTTCCGAGTAGAACTCCGTAGCCATCAAGCCTGAGACCATATTTCCTTATTATCCTACTGATTTCCTTTTGTCTATAGAAACAATATGTGTACGTTCGGGTATACCATGCTCATATATTTCATCAATCGTCGAGGATGAGGTATGTCTTACCCGTAACCCTGACGAAGTCCACACATTACAGAAGCAAACAAATGTTTGAGGATGCTCTAATACTAAACTTACAATCTCTTGAGTAAAAATCGAGTGGTACTTTTTTGTTAACCTTCTCCTGCTCCTCAATCTGAAAATTTGAAAGTGAACTAAATTTTCTTGTTCCGAATTACTCTCTTTTTTTCGTCTTGCTTTTATCATAATTTGTTCAAATTCTCTGTACATCAAAATATACTGATGATGCAAGAATCTATATGATCGCGCATTAAGATGGACGAGGAAAAAAATTAGATGACACGAAAGCCCGTTAGACAATTCTATAAGTAGGCAAGGAAGGTATTGCTCAAATATTTTTGTTATAATTTTATATATAATTCTACGATGCTACTGATATTTTAATTAAAATATTGATTATATGACTAATGCTACTGTGATCCCATTGCTCAAATTTAACCAAACATATATGGAGAATGTTTGATGGGCTGGTGAGGCAGATATGTAACGTGTGGACGTTCAACGACAGAGGAAGGATGTGGCATGTGAAAAATTTAATCAGGATGAGTCAATGACCATTGACACTCTCTAAATAGTCATTAGTTGAAGGGTATACTGTATATGTGGTTGTTTTAAAATTAAAAAAAAGCATATAATCATTTTGATCTTAACCATCTGCTACACAAGTCGTTGAGAGAAATTGTTAAAGGCCCAAGTGAGAATGCAAGCACCTAAGATCCTGAGTTCGATTCCCCATGGGAACGAATTTTCTAAGAGAGTGTGCGTACGTTGTGAGTGTTCTCGGAAAAAAAAGGCCCAAGTGAGAACTGAAAACTCACATGACAAGTAGCTGCACCTGTAATTCTGTAGGCAGTAGTCGGTCCTTAGGCATACGACTGAGAAACTAGATTTACGGTAACTGGTATCTTTATAAACCCTTGATTCCTGGTGAAAGGTCTCCGTTGAGCCTTGCTATGCCACGTGTATATGCTTTCAAGACTCATTCTACTGTAGAAACTACAGTACATAGCTAATGCCGTTGGATTTTGCTTCGGACGTCTGCTGGCCGTTCGATCTCCTCATCGCTTTCTACTAGCATCCCCACACCCACCACAGCCGCATCAGTGCATCACAGCCCAATGCTTGCGCCTCTCCACTCTCCAGTCTCCACCCGCACCGACCGCAGAGCAAGCAGGAGAAAATGGCGATTATACCATCATCAAAACTGTGTTTCGCAAAAATAACATCGAATAAAAGGGTTTCGCAAAAATATCATTCTCAGGGTGTGACACCATGCTAGAATACCATCTTTGGACCAAATTGCCCTCACTTTCTCACTTCTTTGCCAAGTCCGGACACCTCGCTATCGAAGATGGCTGCTGGAACACTCACATGCCGTCCGAGCTCTCGCCGGTGATGATGACGATGTGTTGGAGCTTCTCCTTCGCCTCCTCCGGCAGCGCCGAAGTGCGGGTGTGTGGCGACTGCAAGCATACAAAGCGAATGGAGGACGACTAAGGGGCAGGCGGCGTCGCCAGTGATGATGGCGCAGACGACATGGGAGCCGAGGCAGCAGCCCAGCAGCCATCTTCGACGGCGAGGTGCCCGGAGTTGGCAAAGAAGTGAGAAAATGAGGGCAATTTGGTTCAAAGATGGTATTTTAGCGTGGTCTCACAGCTTGAGGATGGTATTTTTGCGAAACCCCTTTTGTGAAAGCCAGTATTGATGATGGGTATAATCGCCATTTTCCCGAGCAAGCAGGTAAACAAAACTGGCGTTCGGCGTCTGCTTCTCCGCCTGTCCGGCAGTGGCTCCCGTCGTCTCCGCTTCCTGAGTCCCTCCCCACCCGACCTGTCTGCCTTCTTGCGCGCCTCCACTGTATCGATGCCTACTCCTCGCCTTCCCCTGTCGTTGATTTCGCGCCGCCTTCTTCAGATTTCCCCCGGTGTGGAAAGTGGACGGGCTGCTCCGCCAAACCCAATGTTACCGTTTTTCGGTCATCAGTTCTAGGTATGGTTGTTAAGCAGCCTCTAATGCTATTTATCTTGATTTGTCCTAATTTCTCCAATTAATCTCCATTCCCCTTTACTGTTCATCTCATTCGATCTATTTTTAGTGTTAATCTGTATTTGGCTTTGCAATTACATCTATGCATGATATAATGTAAATCTAGAATTTAAATAATCTATCCATTGAGTGAACAGGATTTATGTGAGGAGATAGTAGCAATTAGTACAAATATCAATGCTCAAGTGGCAATGAGCGCATCAGTGAAGCGAATCAGTTTGGATGCCATCGTCAGCCACTCAGCTCAAGATATAAAAAATACAAGGCTCTGGCTTTGCCAGAGTACACTATACGCATAAATTTCAATTTTGGATTTTTTTTACTACGGTCTACAGTGGGTAAAATGGTTCAATCCAACCATCTAGATTACATGAAGCTGACAATTTACTAACAAGCCATTTGATCTCAACATGTTATACAAATTTTCAGTTTAATTTACTCCAGTAGTTTGTTTGCATGATAAGATCGGTTTTTCCTCAACAAAGTGTCATAGGTTATTTGTTAACCATTTTCTGATCGGTTATGCTCAATTTGCTAATTTCCTTTTTCCAGGTATGGTTTTATGCTTTCATTCCTAAAAGGGAAAGCGAACAATGCGACATAAAAAACGGAGGGTTCCTTACTGCTCCAGAACAGCAGTATGAAGGTCAGAATGACTTTCCATTACATTTCCAATTTTATTTGCTTTCTCTTTTGTGCCTCAAAACGCATTCTTTTGTTTTCTTATCTGTTCTAAATATGGCTCCAGTAACAAACAAGCAAGATATGCACAGAACTTGGAGGCAGATTTTGGATAGTCTATCTACGGATTACTCATGGAATGCTCTGAACTACCTAACCGTCATCTTATGTTCATGCCTGATGGTGCACACCAACCACCTGCTCACAACTTTCCTTATGGAACTCATGTCATTGCTATCTTGGGCTCCATGCAATGCATGCTTTCTTATTTTGCCTGGCAGGTTAGGGCCCTCAAATTGATATGGGTGATCTTTTCGCCTCCCCCTTTGCAGGATTCCCAAATCCAGAAGGCACACAAGAAACATAAGACGACCATGGCTCTGAAGATAGGCGGTGAGTTTTCTTTCTCTACCAAGTGCTTCAGCTAATGAGTGATAGCTTTAGTTTTTTCTCTTATAGGGATTCATAGTCTAACGGTTTCATACAATTCTTTTTGTTCCATTCACACCCTTATTGAGATAAAGTGATGCTTATATATGCATATTCCTGCCTTTTAACTCCACGTCTACCATGTAATAGGGCCTTTGCGGTCTATTTGAAGTCGCAGCTCTCTCGGTCATGAAAATGCCACAAAACAACAAACCAAAGCCATGCATGGACTAGCCAAGTTGTAACCCCTACTCCTGATGAAGGCAGCAGAGATATCTATAATTATTTCACCACATTACTATGTGCTTTGTAATTATGCATACTCTATAATTGCCCTTTTGACAATTACTTCTATTTAGCAGGATATTCTACTCTTCCACGGACTAATCGTCATTGTCGTAAGTGTCATGCTTTTCCCATGTCTCTTTTCAATTAACCATAGCTAAACACAATAAGTGCATTGCTGGTGCGACTTAAAGGACGTAACTGTATCATTGTTAAATGGATGTGAGATTTTGATCATATTCAACATCTTAAATATATGTTTTGCTCATTGCCTATTATATCGTGCAGACATTCAAAGGTTGATGCTATTATGTTCAATGATTGCCCAACTATCAAACTGACATGATCATTGATCTACCTCAACGCTGAGTTATCTGCTATTAAACCAATGTGATTACTGTTGTACCTCAATGCTGATATACATGATGTACCTCTTCCTCTGTGCTAATGTATGATAATAGACAATTTGCAAATATTATACATGCCGGTGGCATATTGCAAATGCCCCTAAATGAAAATGAAATGCATAATTTCCTCAATCTAGAAGCTCATGAGTTTAAATTATACTGCTGCTTGAACTAAACTGGGTAGAACTAAAGGTGGGTTATTGGGGGTTCCACTTCGTTTTAGCATTCATTGTTTTAAACTTTGATAATGAGAATTCCATTCGATATTGATGCAAGATTCATTTGGATATTGATGCAAAGATTCATTTGTGCATGTCAGTCCGAGATTATAAAAATGAAAATATTGTTTACAAAAAGGAATGCTTATATTCTCTCACAGTTTCTCTATATTTACCAGAAATGATGGCAGCTGGCTTCACATGGTAGTGCAACTATCAATTTCACTTATTGCTTGCATACTGCTTTTGGTCTTCTTTGGGTTCTTATTCGGCATGTATGTTGTTCTGACATTAGCAGAGTTGAGTTATGTATAGAGCATAGACATTTTGCAGAAGACAAATATAAAATGTAATATTTGAAGTTTGAAATGTACGCTATTCTGTGCAATTTTTAATGGAGCCCGCGGCAACACACGGGGTACACACTAGTATTTGTATTGTTTGGTGATTTGTTCCTTTGGCATGTGAATTGGGCCAAGCCCATTCCCGCAGCTCAATATCCAGCCCACCAGATACATGACAGGATGGCACGTTACATCTATCTCAATTTTTCATGAGAGGAAACACCAAATACTACAGAGGCCGTTTATTTTATTAACTACAAATTTAAAATCCCTCCCGTAGTTGACCAAGCTAGGAATCCTCCCAATAGCAATTCTTTTTGGATGAGTAATTAATGGATTTCCAATTTTCCAATTAAGTTCCATAATCTATTTATTCGTATTTTGCATGTCTAATCACATGCCATACACACCACTGCGGATAATCAGCGCTGGTCAAATAATTATATTTGCATAATGACTACTTTCAAATTTGTATCCGGATATTAATACATCAATTAGCAGGCCAAATCATTTACTTTTCCATAACAAACCCAGCTTGACACACTATATATATCTCTTAGTCACCAGCGAATTTCATCACCAACAAAAGATCGTCATTGTTCAGAAAACAACAAAGAAAAAGACGTAATGGCTAGCTGCTTGCCTATCATCTTCGTCCACCTCGCATTAGCATTCGTGGTACGATCACTTTAGTTTTGTAATTTGTTTCTTTATCGAATATCCATTCTATATATATATCATCTGATTTTCAATATGCATACTGAATATTTCTGATGACAATTTTCAGGCTGAGGTGTCTGCTAACACAACCGGAGGGTTTTACCAACCAGTAAATCTTCTTACCACTAACATTGCCCATTTAGTATTTGTTTGTTATGTTTATATGATGATTTGATGCCTGAAAATTTGTAATGCAGGCTGGTGGAGAAGGCTCTGTTCCCGTTCAAGGTGACACATCTGTCATATTTTTTCTGTCTTTGTGATTGATTGTTTCATCTGTTCTTTTTTTGTACCGTATGGTATTGTCTATTTTCTTTCTCTCTCATGTTGTGGAATATATTATATATACAGAGTGCCCACAGAAATGTAGCTACCGTTGCTCGGCAACAAAGCATCAGAAGCCATGCCTAACTTTCTGCAACCTCTGCTGTCAACAATGCCTATGTGTTTCATCAGGAACGTCAGGCAACAAAGAGGAATGCCCATGCTACAATAACATGAAGAACAAGCAGGGCACATCCAAGTGCCCCTGAACCTCACTCAAGACGATGAAGCAAACAACGTCAATTAGGAATAGATCAGTCATGGGTGCTCTTTAGTTAGTACTCTTAGAGAAATAAGTGTTTGATACACATGTCATTCATCATGATGCAGGCATTTTGTTGCATCATGTACCATCTCGCATCATTTAGAAATATACCACGGATTCTTGAGGCCTTGCTCTTTTGTTGATGGATAACTTTCTTAATTCTTAAGCACAAATCTGTACTGATGCGGTTATTTTGTTCCGTAGATCATGCATTGTTCCCATCTACGGGCATCACCAAAAATATACAATTTTACATGCAAATCTTCATATATTCTAAAACCCATGCATACTACTAGAAGCTCATTTTTCAATGTGAAAGGGTATTATTCTTTGAAGGGTTTTTCAATATTTAAATAGTACTCCTTCCGTCTAGAAAAACAATTGATCCTTTAAAACTTAATACAGATTAACAAAGATGTAATATGACCCTGTCTGATGATATTTTTCAGCCATATTTAGCGCTAATTGCCTTTCACATGCAAATGCGCATACTAAATGAGGTACATTTTGAACCACGGAATAACTTATTTTATAGGACAGATGGAGTATTTCAATTAGTGGCACTAAAAAACTAAAATAATTGTACAGCCATTTTGTCATTTTACACAGATAAAGCGATTGCCTTGGCATATAAACATGAACGGAGGGAGTAAATCTTGTTGAGGTCATCCACCTTTCAATCGTCGTTCCTTCGTGAATGATTCTATACTGATAGCAGTACCAGTACAAGTCTAAAACCCAACAATCAGTAATTCTATTAGGACCTAGTTGTCTGTAGTACTCTATGCAACGTTCGATAGAAAGAGATGATCTGATCGGTCGAAAGTGAATGATCCGTATGTACTTTGCCATCAATATTTTTGCGACCGGATTTGCAGTCGTCGCGTAGCCAAGCGTCACCCGCCCTCCGCCATCACAGGCCTCTCCTTCCCCATCGACAAAGGGCCCCTCATTCCCCAGCGTGGTCGTATCTGCAATGCAACTTGTTCCCCATCCGCTTAGGGCTGAGTCTACTTGGGCGCCCGATCTCCCTCTCTCGGCAGTGGTTCCCCATCCTCCCCCGCTCATCACCGACTGGATCCAAGACACATGACAGTGTCCTCCATCCTCACTGCTATCTAAGCCTTGCATTGGGGCCTGAATGTGGGGATTCAGTGCTGAGTTCACTGGTCACAGCACATCGTCACAGCCACGCCCGTCAGGTGGCCGGCTAACAAGCAGAGAGTTCCTGCAATTGGGTGAAATTCATGTCCCCAAGTTTGTAAGTAAGCTATCAAATTGGGAATTTTGTTGAAGAACTGATCTTGAAATGTACATTTTTATGGATTATGAATCCTGGTTTTGATGATTACTCTCCTAATTTGGATGTTGTTTGCATTATTTGATCCATCGAGGGCATCGGTCCTATGTGGGATTTACACATAGTGCCTGGTAGGTTGATTTGATGTATGTGGCGTTTGTCTGATTTTTACTCAGGTATGTGTGTGTACTCTTTGAGCAAAACTAAATATTTTGTTTATTCTTTTCCTCCAATAGACCCTGCAAAATTTAGTTTTTTCCCCCTGTGGTTTCATACTTGCATGCAAGAGTGAAGGAGATCAATAGATCATCATGGGATAGTTCAGCGGTTGAAAGCCATTTAACCAGCTAACTCAATTATGTTGCTATAACTGCTCTTCCATTTTGTTGCTTGCAAATCAGTAATTCAGTTTGAAGATGTACCCATTGGGTGATTAGTCTCTCCTGATTAAGAACTACTATAATGAAATCTTATTATGTGTGGCGAACTATATTATCAACGGCCGTACTGCTCCCAATTTTGTTGGCCTCCTATATCTCTGTTAGCACTTCTCTGAATCTGCCCATGTGTTCAAGGAGGCCCACGAAGCACAAGAAGAATGCTATAAAAGATCTAAACGTGACGATGACACATAGACACAATATTTTTTAATGTGGTTCGGCCAAACCTACTCCATGCGACACTAATTACGGGCGCTACTTCCCGATTCAGTATAACTTCAGCTTACAGGGTATCCAACGACCACACGGCCAGTCGGCTATGCCGCCGACGGTTAATCCCTACGCCTACCTATGCTACTGTCGCCGTGCGGTTACTCCTAGGTATGCCTTCCTATTTAAAGGAGAGCCAGGACCAAATTCGACTCCGATTCAATACTACACCTATTACAACTCCAAGTCCTAAACTGTAACCGACTTTGTACACATATTCGACACAAACTCTAACAAACTCCATCTTGGTGAATATGTCATGCCAATCTGGATCCTGTCCTTGCACGAACCTCCGTGTACCCGGACTGGAGTTGCTTCCTTTTGCAGCTCTTGCCAAGCCGCCTCGACAAGTCTTCACCAGACTTACCGTCAAGAGATTCCGCTATCTTCACCAGACTCCACCTGCAACAGTGCTCCATCTTCTTCTTCTATCATCCCAGTCGTATTGCCAAGCGAAATTAAATTCTTCCCTAGCTAGCCAAGCTAACAAATCCAATCATCCACGCTTCCCGCATCCGTGACTGATTAACTGATACCGTGAAAATCACCATCGCACCAAGTCTTACGAAGAATTACCACAATAACTCTTTCTTCGCCTTTAGTGACGCAGTTTTTATATATCCCCATCTCGCCGACCCGCGGATCCGGATATACCCTATACTGCTAGACATCACCACTGAACACCATCAATGAAATTTTACTCGCTGTTGCCCAGAATAATTTTGTCAAGTACTTGCGCCGAGTCCTGCGACACGCCGAACACACACCTTTGCCTGGACCAATCGATGCTATCCCGATGCACTGAACGCTGCTTGTGAGTTTGTACCTTTGCACCACCTTACAGATCTTTTGGCCGATATGTTCCGAGCTCCCGATGAATCCCTCCTCTTACATCCGAGTCATCTAGGAAGCCTAGTCCGAGTGAACTATTCCATCCCATCTCTTCGTAATTTATTTGGACTCAATCTTCTAACTCAAATCGGTATCAAATTCTGTAACCGTGAAAAATCCTACTTAACAACTCTCCAGCTTGTCCTCGATCTTTGCGTCGTTCCCTGTATACATGTGTCTGCCCACCACACACATGCAGCAAACCACCAAGTTCATCTGTTAACTAATATCACGCATGCTTGCTTGGACACATTAATTAATCCATGCCGTCTTCACAGCCCCAGAACGACCCAGGTGCTACGTCTAGCCACCTCCTCCGTCGAACGTAGCTCATCAAAATGCACGAGCCACCTCGTCCGCAGTGTTCGAATCCACCGACCGAGAACATCGATCGCCTTCAGCTTCAATCAACCCTGAGTCTCACGTCTGAACTCTCCGTTGAAAATAGCTCATCGGAAAGTTCAAGCCACCTGCCCGACGTGTCCGAAACCACCGATTGGTACGCCAATCGCTTCAGCCGCCATCAACCCGAGCACCACGTCTGGTCATCTCCCTGTCGATGCAGCTCATCGAACGGTTCAGGCCACCTTGCCCAAAGTGTCCGAAACCAGCTGTTGATCGCCGCCGTGCTTCACCTTGCGTCAATGTCCCTCCTGGACATTACTATGCGGTCATCGTGGTATGAAGCACCTCCATCAAGTCTCTTCCTTGAATCTCCCTCTGGCTCTAATACCACTTGTTAGAAAATTAGCCCCGATCTCGACATCGGCAGCTAACCGCGGAAGCACAAGAAGAATGCCATAGAAGATCCAAGCGTGACGACGACACATAGACACAATGTTTTTAACATGGTTCGGCCAAACCTACTTCACGGGGCACTGATTACGGGCGCTCCTCCTCGATCCAGCATAACTTCAGCTTACAGAGTATCCAACGACCACACGGCCGGTCGGCTATGCCGCCGATGGTCGTTCCCTACGCCTACCTATGCTACTGTCGTCATGCGATTAGTCTTAGGTATGTCTTCCTATATAAAGAAGAGCCAGGACCGAATTCGACTCCGATTCAATCCTACACCTATTACAACTCCAAACCCTAAACTGTAACCGACTTTGTACACATATTCGACACAAACTCTAACAATTACTTTAATTTCAAATTAAAGGATACTTAGGGAGCTACTTGCCTACGTTACAATTAAGGGATTCGTGTGCGTCATATGCATGGAATACAAGCCTACGCCTAGCCGCTAGCTTCTGCTCCGAAGGATGCCTCCACTAATTTTTCTTCAACAGTATGGGGTGATATCCATGTTCGCTATTTTTGGTACGGTACGTCCTGATGAGCTTGCTGAAAAAGTGGTACAAACATGTCGTGGGTGATATATGCAATGCTAGGGAAGCTGCGATTCTAAAGAATTATGCCCATCTGGCAATTGGCATAAAACTTTTAGAATGAATCGCCATGAAGGGGATGAAGAGTCCTAGACGTGGCATATTCATCGAGATGACTGGAGCATCATAAATCGTCAGTGTCGATAAATATTGTACTCAGTTTTTTATTTTTCATGTTTTCATTACTCGGGTAGTCGGGTGTGCTTGTTTTGGATGAACAAGTAGATTATATATATGATGTGTTAGTTTGCTTTGGTTATTCATGTGCATCATATGCATGACATATTCTTTGCTTTGGTTTGTCGATGTTTTACACCAACAATAAACTTGTAGGGTTCACTACCGGAGAAACGATCTTTGGCCGGACATCTCTAGTCTCGAATAAGATCAAACCGGGACCAAATATGATCTTTGATCCCGGTTTGAAACCTGACAGGCGGTGTATATGCTAGAAGATGCCCCGTAGACCTGCTCTGTTCTTTCCCCTCCAACAAATAACATGTAGCTACGCAACTAACAAACAATGTAAACTTTTGTGATTCCACCATGAGCAGCAAGTAATAAGGAAAAAAAACATCTCTGAGTGGTCCTTAAGTGACGCATTTTAAGAAGCCAGCAGTTAAAGTGGAGTGATCGAACTCTGGTTCACAGTTTGCTCTAGTAAGCCTCCCATAGTAGTATCACTAGCTAGTATGGGATTCTCAGCCTGTTCAGATCTTAGATTCTCGTCCACCGACGGAGCTCTTCATTCTTTTTCAGACAATCCCCTATTTGCTTTTTTGACATGTCCTAATAAGGCGAGTGTGGTACCATTTACTTACTCTTTAGGAGCGGGTGCATTCCCAGGATATGAAGGACTTGCTTGGGTAGGCATATGATCATCAGTGTCGAGCGAGGCTTGAACTACACTTTCATTTTGAATATTTACTTTAATTAGGTAATTTCCTCGTACCGTACGTACACATGGATTCGAGGATTGACCACTATAACTGGATGTTAGGATATTAATTACTCCAAAGTGGGTGGGCTCTCATAAGCGAGTCAGTTCATTGACTCGCGTGCATTGTGTGGTGGAAGACCTGAATTCCACGCTGACTTTTCTTTTGCATGGGGATTATCTTTGACATGGGGTTTCCTAAGTGATTGAGTTCTGTGGTTAAACCGGGACTAAAGATCTTTTTAGGCCCCGGTTCAAAACCTGTCAGGCGGTATCAGGGGGCAGGGCATCACCGGTTGGTGTTACGAACCGATGCTAAAGATATCTGCCACGTAGATTGAGACGAAGAACACATGTGTTCTTTAATTTTTCTCTTTTTGATCTGGAATTAAAATTTTCAATTGGTATTTCTCCTTCATAATAACTCCAAATTTGATGGTTCTTTTTTCTGATTTTTTCTAAAATCATGATCTTTCATTTAATTACATTATTTTATGTTAATTGTCGTTGGATCTTTATCATATAGCTTGTTTTCTTCCACCTAATAGAAATAGACAAATTATTGCATAATAATTGCTAATTTCAGTTTATATTCTCTATTATTATGTTAAACATAAATTTGAAGTACATACAAGTTTAAACATATGATCTTTATCATATTTCTTATTTTTATTTTATTTTATTATGCCATTATGAAGTAACACACAAAAATAATTATCTTATATACATCAATATATTTTTCATATATAATGGGCTACATATATGTTGTCCTGTAAAAGCTTCAAGAATTTTGGAGCTAATTTACTATTTTTTATATATTAATTGAATTTCTACATGGTTATCGAAATTAATTCAAAATTGAACTATATGTACATCAAGTAAGATGCCAAAAGTTTCAGAAAAATATATTTAGGCTCATATGGTCCATTGTAGCCCATGTTCCGGATAAAGATGTAAAAATAAATTATCTTCTAGGGACAATTCAAATTTCTATCTCTAAATTAACACATAATAATTACAATAATATATAAATTTGGTCAAAAATTTATGAAAATTTACAGAACAACATATTTTTTGTCCATAATCTTGCCGTAAAAAATTCAAATGATTTTAATAAAGTAGGACCATACATTGTTCATAAATAGACACATCTCTGATATAGTTTCTTATAACTCAACACAGATGTCTCTATTTGTGAACAATTTATATTTTCATTTTATTAAAATCATGTAAGTTTTTTATGGTAAGCTTATGGATCAAAAAAATGTTGGCAAACCAATTTGTAGAATTTTTCGATCAAATATAGATATTATTATAATTATTATGTGGTAATTTATATACAAAAGTTTTAATTGTCCTTAGAAGATAATTTATTTTTTTATCTATCTCCAAGACATAAGCTAAAATGGAACACATGACCCTAAATATATTTTTTCTGAAATTTTTGGCATCTTACTCGATGGACACGTAGTTTAATTTTGAATTAACTTCGATAACCACATACAAATTAAAATAACATATAGAAAATAGTAAATTAGCTCCAAAATTATTGAAACTTTTACATGACAACCTATACATATTCCATTACATATGAAAAATAAATTAGCTCCAAAATTATTGGTGTTACTTCACAATGATACAATAAAATAAAAAAGAAAAAATAAAGATGAATAAAACAAGGCCCCAGCGCTGGATATTTCTGCTACCAACCGGGACAAAAAAAATGCACCCGGCGAGTCTCCCTCCCTCCTTTTTTTAATGTGTTCCTTCTCCCTCTTAGTATTCTTCTCTATCTCTCCTCAATCTCTCCTCCTCCTCCAGTACAATCCTTCTCTCCAGTTGCTCGCGCGGCAGGGCGATGGCTCGCGAGGCGGAGGCTGGGTTGGTGCGGCGGTGGCGGCCAGCCGGGCTGGAGGTCGCGCGCGGCGGCGATGGGCCAAAGCCCTCACCTCCGCCCGAGGCGGGCGACGGCAGGCTGGGGTGCGCGGCGGGGGCTGGGAGCGGCGGAGGTCGCGCGGCGGCGGCGGCCGAAGCCCTCCCCTCCGCCACATCTGGACAGAGGGGAGGCGGGCAACGGGCGAGCTGGGGCGTGCGGCAGCGGCCAGCAGCGGCGGAGGTCGTGCGGCGGCGGCGGCCGAAGCCCTCCCCTCTGCCAAATCCAGCGGGAGGGGAGTCGGCGGTTAGCCCGTGCTAGGCCGCGGCGGCGTGCTGGGCGGGCGGAGGGTGGGGCCCGCCTGCCGGTGGCCGTCTGTGCCACAGGTGGAGGGCGGGGCGCGGCTGCCGGTGGCCGGCGGCGCGGCGCTGACGGCAGCGGCTCCCTCCCACTCTTATTTTTTTTAATTTGTGATGTACTGATTGGAATTGATTGTATATGGATTTGTGATGTATTTCTTTTTTGGGATTAGATCTGTGATGTATTTTCTTTTAAGATTTTGTGATGTGAATGTCTATTTTGTGATGAATGTCTAATAATTTGATTGGGTGAGATTGAGGATACGTATTGAGGATATGTGATGATAAGATTTGATTTGAAAAAAAGCAACTGGATTTGAAATGGAATTGGAAAATAAAAAAATGCCAGCAGCTAGCTAGCTGCCTCTCTAGCTTTTTGGCCCCGGTTGGGGACTCAAATCGGGATTGAAAATCTGTTTTTAGCCCCGGTTATTGAACCGGGGTTGAAAATTCGGATATTTAGTCCCGAATTGATAATCCCGGATCGATAACCGGGGCTAAAGGTGGTTACGAACCGGGGGTAAAGCCCCTTTCTCCAGCAGTGGTTACGCATGAGCTCAAAAAGTACGATGAATACGGAAGACAAGGCTTATAGCCCCCTCAATAAGAGAAGTAATACCCTACTCCAGTTTTAGTGGTTGTATTCTACCGGGTATTGTATTGATGAGTTATGTCTCGTTGTATTGTGTCATGTCCTTCTGAGGACTCCCCACTCCTCTTATAAAAGGATGAGGAGCCGACTTACATGGTAAGACCCAACCCTATACGGCTTAGGTTTCCTATTCTGCTACATGAGCCTGACCGATTAAGTTTCAATTATACATCCATAGGAAACCAGGCAATACTTAGTTGGGCTTTATCCTATTATAAGAAATATTATAAGAAAGTAACCTAGTCGGACATGGCTCGGGTTCTTTAGTACCATAAACGGTATTGTCTAACTAGGTTTCTATGATTAAGCCATGGAAAACAAGGCAATTCCACCTGGGTCTTATCCTATCATATATTAGACCTTTACGGTACACCTCCTATTCCTATGTCTATAACATTCTGAGTGGAAACCCGGTATCCGTATCCTCCACATGGTTATTTGTCGTTTAGAGCTTAGATTGTCCTTATGCAGTCCTGCAAAATGTTAAAAGCTATGTGAAATTATTGTGTTCGAAAAATCTTTATATTATCCAATGAAACCAAAATACAAAACGAATTGTTTAGGCTGATATATAACATCTCGTGCTATATATGACGTGTTAGTTTGCACCTTAGAACAAGTTAACTAACAAAGCTATCTGCGAGAGGCGGGGCTACAATATACTCAAGCGTATGGCTGAGCTAATGTATTTTCATAAATTTCAAATTTGCTATACACAATAGGCACCCCTGATTCCGCCCCCAACTAATTGCTAACTATAATATATGACTATATCTATGTCATTTGGAGATATACTATATTAGCTAGTATAGTAGGCACCCCTGATTCCGCCCCCAACTAATTGCTAGCTATAATCTATATGACTATCTTCGTCATTTGGAGACATACTATATTAGTACAGGACTATCTCTTTTTTTTTGGACATGCTACATTCAGTAAGTTATTTTATCAGTGTTTTGTACATACGAAGAGCCCTTCTCGTGTGAGTGACAAAATTTTTATTATTGTTGAGCACAAATGCACCATACATAAAGAAAGAAGAATGGGAAATATATAAAAAATGTGCCGACATAAGGTATGAGAAATTTATAACTATGCTATCATCAAAAGTTGGTTTTGTCGAAATACCACCCTATGAAGATTCGATAAAATATAATTCTCAACCAAATAATCCAAGCTGGAATATCTTCTGCCGAGACCAAAATGTCCTCCGGAGAGACAAAGAAACAACAATGGTGCCAGCGTGGTGGTGGGTGGGAGAGAAAATGAGTGGACGGTGTACGGCGACTGGGCGAGACGAGGAGCTGCTAAGCAGCTTTGGCCTTCGGCCTCACCAAGCTCTGTAGGAGAAAACTGCAGCGGCGCAGTCCATCGAGCGAGACAAGAAGCGGACGATGATGGCCTCTTCCAGCTCTTTGTGCATGGTCACCTCCCCCATTGCTGTCCTCAGCATCCAGCACCATGACGACGTGGTAACATTAAACTGGCAGCATCACTCCGGCATCAAATATCACCATTGGGATTTCTCGACAATCATCTCATTCTTTCATTGTAAGGCTGCGACGTATGGTGCTGTTTGTTCAATTATTCTTGCCAAAACAAAAATGCTCGGAATTAATTTGTTTCCCAAATATGTTAAATTTACTCTAAATAGCAGTTGAGTTAGGTTTTGAGACTTGTCATGCATGAAACCTACCGTCTGATTGTCTTCGTGTAGTTAGGCAAAGACAAGGAAGTCATTGTGCGTGGAGTGGGAGCTCGGTGTGGCATGAGCAATGATTTGAGCATAACCCAACCATGACTCGGCCCTTTGAATGCAAGCTCATAATTGGTCTAGCACCAGCGGCATGCTGACGTATGCTCGTAAAATTCGCTGGAAGATGGCACCAACGACCCTTGATTGACCGGGGAAGGTGGAAGGACGAACTCGATCGAAATTTAGGTCACGCTCGGTTGGTGGCCTGACCTCCATGCATGGGAAAGTGATATCTGACTAGAAAATTGTTTAGAGTCATAGCTATAAAACAAGTGTTGTACAAAGAGAGTTGGCCATCACAACAACATACAACATTTGCATCATGGAGAGCAATATAGGCAAGGTTCTGGTTGAGATCGATGATTCTGATGTTGAAAAATTCTTCTGCACCATATGCACGGATCACAAGTCGATGCGTAACCGCTCTCACTGCCAAGGTTGCCCCATCACTTCTGCTTTAACTGCATTATCGATCATATTACTTATCGTGTATTGAGCGGTGAGATCCATGTTCATTGCCTTGAGCCAGGGTGTACCATTGGTGAGCTTACCTATGAGTTCTAGTGCAAGCATGTCATGGATGATTGTCGCAATGCTTGGACAGATGCAATGTCAAGGGATGCTTCAATATTAAGACGTGGCAGTTGTGGGCAACTTTTGGAAGGGATGATTGTCGAGTGGATGTAACACCTATATGCTCTGCAGAGGCTGGCTATCAAGGAAGGCCGGAAGACATGCCCTAACTATAGCATATTCATTGAGAAGATTGATGGATGAGGTATCTTAACTTGTCTGTAAGCACTCAGTATTTGAGTTTTCTTCTTTGCCTTAACTGTTTTCCTAGCATATGCCTGTGTTGGTTGAATTATTACATACTAAAGACATATATGACATCTTAGATGATTGCTAATTTGCTACTACCAGAAAATTTCAACCGATAAAAGTTTTGTAGGTTGTATGCCATTGAAATGATTATTTTTGTAGCCTAAGTAACAGTGCATAAGACTATTTAACCTCTTCAACTATAGATAGAGGGCTTAGATAAGCAGCATAGTTGGTGTCTATATTTGGAGAGGTGGCCATTATGAAGGGGTGAAATGTCGTATTTTCAGCTGAGAACCCACTCTTTGTGTAGCTTTGCTTGCTTTATTTCGCTAGTATAAGGCGGAACCAGAAATACACTCCAACTTAGGACTGAACTAAAGTATTTTCACATTTTTAAATTTTGCTATATATTTTCAAGGCTTGTAAGTGTAATTTTAGGTTTAGCGTAGCCCAGGTATCTTACCTCTGATTCCGCTGTGGCTAAATTCTAGCTTTAATCTATAATCTAGATGACTATATATCTATATCATTTGGAGATTTAGTACAGACTGTCTTTTTTCTACATGCTACATTTAACTGTTCTTTTACATTTGTTTTATACAGTGTTTTGTACATACGAAGATCCCTTCTTGTGTTAGTGACACAATTTTTATTATTGTTGAGAAAAAATGTCCAGCATATATGCACCATGCATAAAGAAAGAAGAAGGGGAAATATATAAAAGATGTGCCGACATATGATATAAAAAATTTGCCCGTCGTTTAGAGTCCGTTGTTCGTCTGGCTATGAGAAATTTGCCAACATAAGGTATGAGAAATTTACAACTATGCTATCATCGAAAGTTGGTTTGTCGAAATACCAGCCTATGAAGATTAGATAAAATATAATTGTCAATCAGAGAATCCAAGCGGGCCGAAATGTCTTCTGCCTGGACCTAAATACCCTGCAGAGAGAAAAAGAAACAACGGTGGTGCCCGGCGTGATGCTGGGTGGGAGAGAAAACGAGCGGATGTAGGGCAACTGGGTGAGACAAGGAGCTCCTAAACACCCGTCGGCCTCATCGAGCTCCGCTCTGGCCGGAGGAAAATACTGCAGCGGCGCAATCCGTCAGGCGACATGAGAAGCAGACGGTGATGGCCTCTTCCAGCTCATTGTGTGTGGTCACCTCCCCCATTGCTGTCCTCAGCATGTAGCACCATGAGGTGGTAACATTAAACTGGCAGAACCACTCTGGCATCAAATATGTCCATTCGACAATCATCTCATTCTTTCATTTTAAGGCTGTGACGTATGGTGTTGTTTGTTCAATTGTTCTTGCCAAAACAAAAAAGCACCGAATTAACTTGTTTGCCAAATGTGTTAAATTTACTGTAAATAGCAGTTGAGTTATCTTGATTCTAAGACATGTCATGCATGAAACCTACAGTCCGATTCTCTTCCTTTGTAGCTAGGCGAAGATGAGGAAGTCATTGTGCGTGAAGTGCGACCTCGGTGTGGCGCGACCAATGATTTGAGCATAACCCAACCACGACTTGGCCCTTTGAATGCAAGCTCTTAATTGATCTAGCACGTACCAGTGACATGCTGACGTATGCTCGTCTAGTTCGCTGGAAGACGGCACCGACGACCCTCGATGGGCCGAGGGTGGTGGAAGGAGGAACTCGAGGGCAATTTAGGCCACATCCGGTTGGTGGCTGGACCATCGTGCATGGGAAAGTGATATCCGGCAAAAAAATTGTTCAGAGTCATAGCTATAAAACAAGTGTTGTATAGAAAGAGGTGGCCACCACAACAACATACCACATTAGTCTCATGGAGAGCAAGATACACAAGATTCTAGTTGAGAACGATGATTCTGATGTTGAGACATTCTTCTGCGCCATAAGCACGGATCACAAGTCGATGCGTAGCCGCTCTCGCTGCCAAGGTTGTCCCCATCACTTCTGCTCTAACTGCATTATCGATCATATTACTTATCATGTATTGAGGGTTCAGATCCATGTTTGTTTCCCTGAGCCAGAGTGCACCATTGGCGAGCTTACCTATGAGTTCTAGTACAAGCATGTTATGGATGATGTGCGCAATGCTTGGACAGCTGCAATGTCAAGGGATGCTTCAATATTAAGATGTGACAGTTGTGGGCAATTTTTAGAAGGGATGACTGTCAGGGGGATGGATATGACCGTCGGATGTAATTTTTGGAATGTCAAGGGATGCCCAAAGCCCATATATAACATCTCGTGCTATATATAGTATGAAACTTAAAACATAACAAATAACATTGCTCACCGCTAAGGCGGAACCAGAATACACTCCAACTTAGGACTGAGCTAATGTATTTTGCACATTTTTAAATTTTGCTATATATTTTCAAGGCTTGTAATTGTAATTTTAGGTTTAGCGTTGCTCGGCTATCCTACCTCTGATTCCGCCGCGGCTAAATGCTAGCTTTAATCAATTATGTATATATATGACTATATATCTATATCATTTGGAGATTTAGTACAGACTGTCTTCTTTTTTTAGATGCTACATTTGAATGTTCTTTTACTTGTGTTCTGTACATACGAAGATCCCTTCTTGTGTGACTGACACAATTTTTATTATTGTTGAGAAAAAAATGTGCCAGCATATCTGCACCATGCATAAAGAAAGAAGAAGGGGAAATATAAAAAAAATGTGCCGACATAAGATATGAGAAATTTGCCCGTCGTTTCGAGTCCGCTGTCTGTCTGGCTATGAGAAATTTGCCGACATAAGGAATGAGAAATTTACAACTATGCTATCATCAAAAGTTGGTTTCGTCGAAATACCAGCCTATGAAGATTAGATAAAATATAATTCTCAACCAGAGAATCCAAGCTGGAATGTCTTCTTCCTGGACCTAAATACCCTCCAGAGAGAAAAAGAAACAACGGCGGTGCCCGGCGTGATGTTGGTTGGGAGAGAAAACGAGCAGATGGCATAGGGCAACTGGGCGAGACAAGGAGCTCCTAAAAACCCGTCGGCCTCATCGAGCTCCGCTCTGGCAGGAGGAGAAAACTGCGGCGGCGCAGTCCGTCGGGCGACACGAGAAGCAGACGGTGATGGCCTCTTCCAGCTCATTGTGTGTGGTCACCTCCCCCATTGCTGTCCTCAGCATCCAGCACCATGAGGTGGTAACATTGAACTGGCAGCACTACTCTGGCATCAAATATCTCCATTGGGATTTCTCGATAATCATCTCATTCTTTCATTTTAAGGCTGCGATGTATGGTGTTGTTTGTGCAATTATTCTTGCCAAAACAAAAATGCTCAGAATTAATTTGTTTGCCAAATGTGTTAAATTTACTCTAAATAGCAGTTGAGTTATGTAGATTCTGAGACATGTCATGCACGAAACCTACTGTCCGATTGTCTTCGTGTGTAGCTAGGGGAAGACGAGGAAGCCATTGTGCGTGAGGTGGGACCTCAGTGCGGTGCGACCAATTATTTGAGCATAACCCAATACGACTCGGCCCTTTGAATGCAAGCTCTTAATTTGTCTAGCACCACCGACATGCTGATGCTCGTCCAGTTCGCTGGAAGACGGCACCGATGACCCTCGATGGGCCGAGGGTGGTGGAACGAGGAACTCGAGGGCAATTTTGGCCACGTCCGGTTGGTGGCTTGACCTCCAGGCATTGGAAAGAGTTATCCGGCAAGAAAATTGTTCAGAGTCATGGCTATAAAACAATTGTTGTATAGAGAGAGGTGGCCACCACAACGACATACTGCATTAGCATCATGGAGAGCAAGATAGACAAGGTTCTTGTTGAGAACGATGATTCTGATGTTGAAACATTCTTCTGCGCCATATGCACAGATCACAAGTCGATGTGTAGCTGCTCTCGCTGCCAAGGTTGCCCCCATCACTTCTACTTTAACTGCATTATCGATAATATTACTTATGGTGTATTGAGGGGTGAGATCCATGATCGTTGCCCTGAGCCGGGGTGTACTATTGGTGAGCTTACCTATGAGTAGTACAAGCATGTCGTGGATGATGTGCGCAATGCTTGGATAGCATAAATGTCAAGGGATGCTTCAATATTAAGATGTGGGAGTTGTGGGGGCAATTTTTAGAAGGGATGACTGTCAGGGGATGTATATGAATGTCGGGGGTAAATTTTGGCATGTCAAGGAATGCCCAATGCCCATATATAACATCTCGTGCTATATATAGTTTGAAACTTAGAACATATTAAATAACAAAGCTAACTGCTAAGGCGGAACTACAATACACTCCAGCTTAGGACTGAGCTAATGTATGTTGCACATTTTTAATTTTTTCTATATATTTTCAAGGCTTGTAAAGTGTAATTTTAGGTTTAGCGTAACCCAGCTATCCTACCCCTGATTCCGCCACGGCTAAATGCTAGCTTTAATCTATTATCTATATATATGACTATATATGTATATCATTTGAAGATTTAGTACACACTGTCTTTTTTTTTACATGCTACATTTGAATGTTCTTTTAGTACATACGAAGATCCCTTCTTGTGTGAGTGACACAATTTTTATTATTGTTGAGAAAAAAATGTGCCAGCATATATGCACCACGCATAAAGAAAGAAGAAGGGGAAATATATAAAAAATTTGCCGACATAAGATATAAGAAATTTGCCCATCGTTTCGAGTCCGCTGTCCGTCTGTATATTAGAAATTTGCCGACATAAGGTACGAGAAATTTGCAACTATGCTCTTATCAAAAGTTGGTTTTGTCGAAATACCAGCCTATGAAGATTCAACAAAATATAATTCTCAACCAGAGAATCCAAGCTGGAATGTCTTCTGCCTGGACCGAAATGCCCTTCAGAGAGAACGAAACAACGGCGGTGGCTGGCATGATGGTGGGTGGGAGAGAAAATGAGTGGTTGGTGTAGGGCAACTGGGCGAGACGAGGAGCTCCTAAGCAGCCGTCGGCCTCATCAAGCTCCACTCTGGCAGGAGGAGAAAACTGCAGCGGCGCCGTCCATCGACCAGGCGAGAAGAGAAGCAGACGGTGATGGCCTCTTCCAGCTCTTTGTGCGTGGTCACCTACCCCATTACTGTCCTCAGCATCCAGCACCCATGAGGTGGTAACATTAAACTGGCAGCACCACTCTCACATCAAATATCACCATTGGGATTTCTCAATAATCATCGCATTCATTTTAAGGCTGCGATAAGGTGCTATTTGTTCAATTGTTCTTGCCAAAATGAAAATGCTTGGAATTAATTTGTTTGCCAAATATTTTAAGTTTACTCTTAATAGCAGTTGAGTTATCTTGATTCTGAGACATGTCATGCTCGAAAGCTACTGTCTGCTTGTCTTCATGTGTAGCTAGGCGAAGACGAGGAAGTCATTGTGCATGGAGTGGGAGCTCGGTCCGGCGCGAGCAACGATTTGAGCATAGACCAAACCAGACTCGGCCCTGTGAATGGAAGCTCTTAATTGGTGTAGCACTAGTGGCATGTTGACGTATGCTTGTGCAATTCGCTGGAAGATGGCACCAACGACCCTCGATGAACCAAGCGTGGTGGAAGGAGGAACTCGAGGGAAATTTAGCGCATGTTCGGTTGGTGGCCTGACCTCTGTGCCTGGGAAAGTGTTATCCGACATGAAAATTGTTCAGAGTCATAGCTATAAAAAAGTGTTGTATAGAGAGAGGTGGCCACCACAACAACATAACACATTAGCATCATGGAGAGCAAGATAGATAAGGTTCTGGTTGAGATCGATGATTCTGATGTTGAGACATTCTTCCGCGCAATATGCACAGATCACAAGTTGATGGGTAGCCGCTCTCACTGTCAATGTTGCCCCCATCGCTTCTGCTTTGACTGCATTATTTTGTATTGAGGGATGTGTTGCCCTGAGCCGATGTGTACCATTGGCGAGCTTACCTATGAGTTCTGGTACAAGCATGTTGTGGATGATGTGCAAGATGCTTCAATATGAAGATGTGGCAGTTGTGTGCAACTTTCGGAAGAGATGGTTGTCGGGGGATGGTGGATTTTGGCGATGAACACCTAGATGCTATGCAGAGGCTGGCTATCAAGGAAGGCTGGAAGCCATGCCCTAACTGTAGCATATTCATTGAGAAGATTGATAGATGCAGTATCTTAACTTGTCTGTAAGTACTCATTATTTAAGTTTTCTTCTTTGCCTTACCTGTTTTCCTCGTAACATATGCCTTACCTATTCTGTTTTACACGCTATATGTAATGTTGTGTTTTATACTGTGTTTTGTGCATACGAATGACACAAATTTTATTATTGTTGAGAAAGAAAATGTGCCAGCACATATGCACCATACATAAAGAAAGAAAAATGGCAAAAAAATAATTAAAAAAAATGTGCCACCTGCCCGCCCGTCGTTTCGAGTCTGCCGTCCGTGTGGCTACGGGAGCGAAATACCAAAAATCCAAAACCAAAGAATCGTCTTCTCCTATCTCCCCCGCACGAGCCACAATTCCGCGTTCGATTGATGGTCTCCTCGTTGCTCCCTCGCGCGCCCTACCTCGCCTCCTCCATCCCCAAATCCACCGCTTCCACCCCTCTGCGGCGGCCGCCGTGCATGTCGTCGACCTCCGCCGTTCCTGCCGCCGCCTCCGCCGCGGCGGCGACGGGGGAGGCGTCCCAGCCGAGGAAGCTG
Source organism: Leersia perrieri (assembly GCA_000325765.3). Taxonomy (NCBI): domain Eukaryota; kingdom Viridiplantae; phylum Streptophyta; class Magnoliopsida; order Poales; family Poaceae; genus Leersia; species Leersia perrieri. Next base: position 8,122,062 of record CM002478.1, read on the forward strand.
CCGGTGCTGCTGTTCGACGTCATGGACACCGTCGTCCGCGACCCCTTCTACAATCACATACCGGCCTTCTTCCAGTTCAGTACATCTCTGTCTGTGTGGCTTGGGAGTCTCTGCTCCCCCAATCGGTATTGATTTAGTGTGCGCGTTGGGATGTGGGGGTCTGGTTTGCCGTTTAGGTGTTCGACGGAATGCGTGTTTGGATTATTGGGGGGTTACTGTTTGTTCCCAGGAATTAGACGGGCTCTGACGTGTTATGATCTTGCATTGTGTTGGGATTCTGCTTAGGCTGTGGTGGTTGGTAGTAATGGCTTGGACTTTCATGTAGGATTGCAGTGGATCCACTAGTACTGAATTGCATAATGTTCAGAGTCCCGATAAATCACATAATGTTCTGAACTGTAAATCATATATTCATATACTACCATCGCATAAGTACCTCCAACTGTTTTGCATTTCATAAAGAAAAGCTGTTCCTGAAATCTTGTATTGAAGATTTTAGTACTTCTTTACCTAAATGGATAGATTAACTAAGGGTGAAGTCTATTTTGTTTTTTCTTGCTTGAATTCTTCTCAATGTCCATTTTCCATCATAAACGCTTAGTTGGGTCCACGTCAACAAAACTTACCTAATAGTAGTTCAGATGAGTGAGCCAACCAAAACCCTAAATAGAATATATTTTTGGGCGTTGTTTGACTGGTTTTGGTATTTGAGGGTGAAAAACAACTGGTTTTGGAGTTTGGTGTCAATTTCGACTCCAATAAGAGTTTAAGGGCCAAAATAGACTTTACTCCTATTTTTTTCTATGATTTCTTTATTTATTGTGTTACTTACTATATCCTATTTTATGTCATTCCTTTTGAGTTCTAGATTTCTCATATTCTACTGTAGAATGTCAATGAAGGAACTCCTGGAAAGCAAGCATCCAACAGCTTGGTCTGAATTTGAGATGGGGCTGATTGATGAGGTGTGAGTTCTAAAAGCATTCCTTACTTTTCATAGATTGGTGTTGATCATGCTAGTAGAATCTAGTTTTGAATAGTTTCTGTGAAACATACCACTAATTATTCACTGTTACTTACTTTGACAATAGACAGTAAAGTTTGTCAAATTAATCATGCTTAAAATGACTTTAATTCCTGAATAGCGTTTGTGATTCCTTCATTTTCTTAGTCATTGTTCTTCACTTCCTGTAATCCTATTTCTTGCAACGATTTGAAGGAAGTGTTTATATAAGTTTGTCCTATAGATAACAACTATCAATAACACAAAGTTATGTGTGTTAGAGTTCAGAAAAGTGAGAAAAATGCTGAAATTTATCTATACGAGGAAAAATTTGTTTTGGAGATCAAGAGTAATGTGTGATGGCACTAGCACCAGACTTGATCAGAGCAGCGTTGCCAGTTGGTTAGGTGTTAAGCTGTAGGTTGAGTAGTTGCCATTGTATGATCTACTTTCTCTGATAATGTATGACTTCTCTCACTATTATCCACTTCTTAGAGGAAGAAAAAAACAATGGTTTTGGGAGTTACATAAATTTAAAATAATTGACCTAGTTTGACTACCTGGAATTGCTAAACATCCTGATAATTCACATGCTAAAGAACTCTATAACCTACATATGGTCAAAATCCTAATGTTAAATAATTTATACATCATTCCATTATAGATAATTGAATATTCTTCATTTTATTTTATTGCATGATGTGTGCTGTCTTTAGGGAAAGATCTATTTTGGCTCTTTAACTCTACTAGAAGCCAATTTCACCCAAACAGGTGGGTTTTGATCACGCGAAGGTTGTTCAGTTACATTGCCTGCTACTAGTAAAGTACCCACTTCTGTGGATACCTCTTAAATGAGTTCAAACCAGTGGAACTTGCATAATAGATACCCATGTCAGTGAAACCACCTTCATGTTGGCCAAAAAAAATAGTGGAATATGGCCTAGAGTGTTATTTGTCTGCACATGCACATGGGTAAAATTTTACCAGTTAGGGTGAGTGAACTTCAAGCTGAGTTTGGGGGTCAATTGACTTGTCCTTTTTTATTTATATTTTTTAGCTGAAATCAGTAATTTGGAATACTCCGTTTTGCTTTGACCATAGAACATGATCAAGTCACCATGCTGTGATATTTGTTCTTCTCTTTTCAGAATGAGCTGGCCAAAAAGTTCTTCAATGATGGCAGATCTTTTGATTTGGAAGGTGAGAAGATCTGAGGCGATGTTTCACTGGGGTTGCAGATTGTTCCATTTTATACTGGCATGGCATGATCGCAGATTGGACTAGGGGGCAACCACTCCTTTCACTTTGGGCTAGGAATCTTTGCAATATGTTGCACACTGGATCTGTTCTTCTTCCTCCCAACCCCCTGCTCTCTCTATCTCAGCTGTTTCTCGTTCCACCCACCC
>CM002478.1:8124570-8141203 GCA_000325765.3 Leersia perrieri
TTGGTTTGAGATGTCCATACCAGTGCTCAAATTCATCCACAGCCGTACAAACAGGTGTTCAGATTTTAAAGACACCAAGGGCGCTCACCTCTAGTATGGTCCACATATCCTAAACATGAATCTAACACTTGCTTGATTGGAGCCTTTGGGGGCATTCTTGACCAGGTCCGCGCTGGTCAACATTGATAGGGTCACATGCACCAGCTTTTTCAATTCAGCCGGCATCTTGAGCAAAGGGATGGGTGCAAAGAATTCTAGTTTGAACTTAACTGCTCGAGTGATGCCATGCTAGCTCGAGCTCCACCTCGACTAGCGCCAGCAGAAGTTGAGCATGTGAATATGGGCTTACTGGCGGGCGACTAGCTCGAATGGAAGGGGAGAGAGAGGAAGGAGAACCTGAGGAAGAAGAATAGATCCAAAGTGCAACATTTTGCAACAATTTCCAGTCCAAAGCGAAAAGAGTGGTTAACCCCTAGTCCAAGCTGAACCTATGGTCTATGGTGCAAAAAGATGGTATGGTAAAAAAGATGGTTTCATATCTATTTAATACTCCCTCTGTCCTTAAATATAAGGCGTCCTTGTTTTCCGCAAAGTCAATGTAGTTTTGACTAATAGTTAAACTAAACATATAGATGTTTAGTGTTATGCATGTGACATCATTGGATTTGTATTTGAATGTATTTTCATATGATGTAAATTTTATAGTTTTTGATAATATCTTACGGGATGAATTAAGGGTCAAAGTAAAGTATTGAAGACCGCATACAATTGAAATACGCCTTGTATTTAAGGACGGAGGGAGTATAAAATTACCATTTTCTGAACCTTAAAGATAATTGATTTTGTGGACATCCTCAGAATTGTTTAATATCCTAACTCAATGGATTTTGAATAGTAAAATATAGAGCCCATATCTTTTTACTTGTCTAATTACTAATAGCCACGTAGGTTTTTCTCAAACCGAATTTGTTATCCCTTAGAATATGTTTATAATTACCTTTTGTTGTCCCTATAGGTTTAAAAGCAAGTATGGTGAAGGCATATGAGTACATCGATGGTGTTGAAGACATTCTTTTTCATTTGAAGCAAAATGACTATGAAGTGCATGCATTTACAAATTATCCAGTGTGGTGGGTTTCTGCTTATCTTGACACATCTGTATACATGTACTCTTTCCTGAAATATGTTATGTAGGTACCAGTTAGTCGAGGAGAAGTTAAAGCTTTCAAAGTATTTGTCGTGGACATTCTGTTCATGCACAGTCGGTAATACTTGTTCTCAGTTTTTCTTTTTATTTTCAAATGAAGTACATATATATGTCAAAGGATCAATATCTATGGTCAAACGGACTTCTTTATGCTATAAAATGTATATCTATTGTATGTTGGTACTTTAGTGGATAATAAAACCAATATGAGATAAGCACTTTTTCATTGAACACTAAGCTGAACACATCATCTCCAAAGTTTAGGTTTTTAAGTTTAAAATCTTGAAAGGATAATGGCTTCCTAGTCCTTAGAACTGTTGATCTGTATGCTGATAACTGTGCTGACCATGCATTTACTGTGCTCACACAACACAAAATCACTTCTTCATACTACAGGGTGCAATCTGTTACTGAAAGTTGGGAGGAGTTTTTTTTTATCAAATTGACAATTGGGGTGAAAACTAAATTTTAGATAGTGTTGAGGGGTGTAAAGTAGGATTTTTCCTTTTTGTCAAACCTTTTTTATTCAATGAATTTAGTGTTAATTCTGTTTTGTGTTTTGTAATGTACATGAGCCAGACTAGTCTGCACTGCAGTAGTTGTGACTTAACTAATATCTTAGGATGGGACAGATGTATGTGTAAACTAATAAATTTAGTTGTTTTATGTTAATATTGTTTTGTAATGTATATGAGCCAGACTAGTCTGTACTAGTCGTGGCTTAACTAATATCTTAGGTTGGGACAGATTTATGTGTAAATTAATAAACTTAGTTGTTTTGTTATGATCTGTTAAATGATGAAGTATAGGGAACTTGTTAAGCTGTGATGCCATCATGCTAATTCAGTATGATGCTGTGCGATTGCCAATAATCCAAATGACCAAACCTGAATGCAAATGCTGCCTCTAATTTGCTTTTACTACAATTTCATTCTTCAGGAAAGCGCAAACCTTCACCTGATTTTTATCTCCATGCTGTGGACCACCTACACGTTGATCCAGCAAACTGCATATTCATCGATGACAGGTTTGATTATTATTAATTCAAGTCTGGCATGGTTATGTAATTACATTGATATTTTAACTGTTTTGTATTTCCATTTCCTACTGTCAGGATGACAAACATTGAAGCTGCCCTTGGTGTAGGAATGGTTGGTTTGCATTTTAAAAACGCTGAGATGCTCAAGAAGGATTTGTGCTCTCTTGGAGTTGAATTTGCACCTGTGCATGAAGGTGAAATACAAGTCCAATAAGGTTTCACTCTGTTACCTCTGCTCATCTGTACAAGACTCATGTGTATATCTGATACTTTTGTCTTGTGAACCTTGTCAATAACATGAGGTGCCCTGATTGTTACATGCACATACACTACTAATATATTTCATATGTTCTCAAAGCATCCATTAGCTAATTAGCTTCCATGTTTCCAACTAGTAAAGGTTAAGAGAATGCCTATTGCTTGGAAGACATGCTAGTCCGATCAATAAAATTTTGCCCCAATCTCTGTTAAGGATGAAAATAAATTATTTTGAACTAACTTTAAATTAAAATATTTTTCTGTCTAATAGTAAACTAATCCACACAAACTTGTGCTTGTGTCAAGTCCAAAATGGAGTTAGAACAGAAAAAATCTACAGAGTTAATGAAATAAAACATCAGATTCAAACATAGGAGGAGTAATTTGCTTAAAGCTTGGTAAATAACAGTCTAAACTAGCTGGCTTGAGCCAAACAAAGGATATTTCGAGGAATACGAACAAACAGCTAAATTTATACCCAAGCAGGCTGAGCTCAGGCTCAACCATGTGTTACAAAGCTTGGTCAATAATTCATTAACTAAAAAGTTGAGACTGCATTTTGTTGGTGCAATTATCAAGATCCTAATTGACTATGTTTTATCAGAGTGATCACCAATTAATATGCATCTGTAAGGCTTTCATAAATAATAGTATCTCAGAATATCCATGTTCCTCTCAAAAATAAAAAAGGAACTCCATATTTCATTGAATTGGAGTGAGTTAGTCCATGACTAGTGGAAGTTATTAATTGGCTTCATATATGCTCCTTGTGTTTTTTTATTATTATTTTGACTGTGTGGGTTAGATGGCAAGTGGTAGTTTAAAATAAATCATTCTGTGTTTATTTATGTAGCTGGCATTGCTCGTACAAAATCCATTGCTATTGCAACCATTAAATCATCTAGCTTAATTTTCGCTTTGTGTAGTTTCCAATGAATATTTGTGATTGGTGCCAACTGCCAACCAATGATTGGGAAAAGAATGGATAACTGAACATATTGCTAAAGTTTACAAAAAGTCAAATAAGGAATTCCGGGAGCTATTAAGTTACAATTCTCTCCAGTTGTGCTTCTGTGTATCTTCAAGATGTCAATATAGTTTCATAACCAGTTTACTTTTACTCCACTGTAACTAAAATTGAAGTTTCTTGTGATCTGCCATGGCCACTCAATTAGATGTTATACCAGCATGCCAACAGAAAAGCTGATGCAGTGCTGGAAGCCTGGGGCTAGAAATAAGGGCTCATTGGTTTTGTATGGATGGGGGTCAGGGGGAAAACAGTAGGAGGTGTCTGTGAAGGGTTCTAGGCCTGGCCAGACACAAGAGTTTGTGGAGGTTATGACTATCTAGTTAGGAGTTACCCTCCCTTTTGTTTGTTCTGCCTCTGCTTGCCTTACGCCCATTCATTCTTGGTGTTTAAATCTGATCCTGTTGCTCAATCTTCCTAAATGGGTGCCTCCAGTCCTATCTAAATATGGGTCCACTGCTTATTGTAGCTATTTGAGTACCTGTTTCTTCCTGTTTAATGCAGTGGTTTAGATGTTAATTAGATTTTCTGTCTCCTATGACCGATCCATTACTTGTTTGGATTCCAGGGTTAACCTACAAGTAGGAAAAAGATCTTATGCATTATTTATGGAAATAAGGCGAGTGTTGAAACTGGTTGAAATTAATTAAAGAACCCATATGTACAAATTTTAACAACATACTACCGTCCTAGAAAAAGCGCATTTCTGGGTTTGAATTTGGATATAGCCTATGTCCAGATTCAAACCCAGAAATGCGTTTATTTTGGGACGGAGGGAGTAATAGTTAGCTAATTTTACAGCTAGGCTAATTTTAACCAAAAAACAATTATATTTGTTACAGGATTGGAAAAAAAGAGACAAATTGAAGCTATTCTCTGTGCACTCATTTGACATTTATCAATAAAAAATGATTAGACCTGGTATAATACCTGTTTATGTGTAATTTACAACAAAACGACATGGCTTTAATTGCAAAAGGAAAGAAACACCATATATATGGCGGGTTTTACAATACCATCTGACCATGAAACATTAGAACGTAGGATTAACTGCCAATCTGCTGCCAGGAAAACTCAAGTTTTTAAAACATTTTCTTTTGTTAAAAATTACACACATTTTTCATTCCAACATTTTATTTGGTATGGAATTGGTATAGTTTTTTCTACTAAGTCATTTTTATGCTTTATGTTTGCACTTAAGATTTCTTGTAATTTGGGACTTGAGATGATGCCTGTTTACAGCTTGAGTGTGTACTTAGCTTGATTTCTATTCTATTGTTGTTCAACTACTGCCAGTCAATACATCTCTAGCACATTATGTGGCAAATCATGGCATACCAAACCTCACAGGCTTTAATATTTTTGTGTTCTTTTAAAGATGTCTTCTTCTCAAATTGTATGCTAGAGGCAAAATAATTGTCCACGTTTCATGACCCTATCTCATATACTTCATATGCTATTTATTCCTCTTCAACATCTTTTGGCATGGTACAAATGATGAGCAAGATGGCTGATGTCCCAATCTGTCTGTGCCTATCCTTCCTCCCATTTAGTTAACTTGTGTCTTCTGCAACTTGACATGTAATTTGGATTGCTGTCCGTTTACTCCTTATAAAGGTGAGAATGATGTCATATTCCAGGGCTCATGGACTCTCTGTACCATCCTATCATTTGAATCCATGAACTTATCTCCTTTTAAAAATTAGTATTATGTGATTGAAATCCTAGGTGTGTACAGGACGACAAAAGGAGCAGCAATGGATGCTTACTTGCTTAGCTTCCACTTTAACCAACTTACTTAGGCGGCAACATTGTCAGGAACTGGGCATTAACAGAAGGTTCTCATATTACTGCCGATATGACGTAAATTGACAGATTTTAGTTGTAAAACTGCTCAGAGCATGTACTTCTACGGAGTTAATTAAGATGGATAGTGGGCCGTGGCCGTCTGTGGATTAAATGCCAGATGTGATACACATCCATACATTCCCTGTGGTTATATATATATGGTGGTACATATAAATCGTTCGTGCAGCTTTGCAACCTGCAAGGACAACAATATCAGCAAGCATAACGGTTTCTGGTGAAGTCAAATATTGCGCCCATTCCCTGTTCAACCAGAATGCTATCCTAAATAGTAAACTTTCTTTTTTTTTTTAATCCTTGCTCAAATTAAAAAGGAAAGAAAAAAGTTATTGATGTTGATCACGCCCTAGAATAGTCATATGGCACAATGCTTGCTCGGCACCTTTCAGTTAGTGATTGCCAGTGATCTACTACTAGTTAACATTTGGACCAGTAGACACTGGTACGAGTCACATTGAGTGGATACCCGTTAATCTACCTTAGTTTAACTAAATGAACTAAACTAAAGTTCAGAATGTGACAATGTAAACCGCAAAGAAATTGTCTAATACTAGTACTATATTATACAAGATTTCCTCAATTCTCCCTTCGAGATTTAATGATAGCGAACCAATTGAGCACGCTTTGGCCGAAATGGTTTTTCCATAGTCCAAACCATTCCTAATGTACTCATGTACTATGCCCTGCCAACTCCTCTCTCAAAGACTCTAAAAATCATCCACTCGATTGCGCGCAAATTAGTCTACTACCACTGCTCCTTAGGCTCTCCGCAACAATACTCCCCTCATAAGTCATGAGCCGTCATCATCATTCCCTTCCCACTCTCCAAAACCCCCCAAAAAACAACTCACACTCCACCTCAGCAGCTTTGCTTTCCTTCTACTCCCCTCTACCTCCATCCATCCATGCTAACTCCTCACTAGCCATCTACCTCAGCCTGCTTCCTTAGCCATCTCAAGTTAGCAACAACCAACCAGTCCCCCTGGCCCCCACCATAACTAACTCCTCACTACCACTGCAAAAAATTGTATCCCAACTCTAGCTAGCATCTCAGTGAGTGCATATACATTGTTTCTTGCCAAGTCACCACCGCCAGGCTATGGAACCCACATGTCAGTCACTATGAATGCGCTGCAATATTGCTTAATCACAACCATTTCTTGCCTAGATCACCCCTTAAATACTTCTATCCTCCACCTCTCCTACCATCACCACTCTCTCAGTGCGTCACTTCACTTCACTTCAGCGTGCGCACACACACTGTGTCACAATAATCATCACATTTTTTCCTCTTCTTCTCCCATTTGTATCCAATTGCAAGCCTAGCTGAGCATTGTAGATGAGGAGCCTACTGCTGCTGCTGCTGCTGCCGGTCATTGCGGCGGCGGCGGCGACGGCGATGTCGCCGGACGGCGAGGCGCTGCTGGCATTGAAGACGGCGGTGACCGACGACCCATCCGGCGCGCTGTCGGCGTGGTCGGACGCCGACGCCGACCCATGCCGGTGGCCGGGGGTGACGTGCGCCAACGTGACGTCATCCTCCTCCTCACCAGGTGGGCCCCGCGTGGTCGGCGTCGCCGTCGCCGGCAAGAACCTCACCGGCTACATCCCCTCCGTCCTCGGCAACCTCCCCTTCCTCCGCCGCCTCAACCTCCACGGCAACCGCCTCTCCGGCACCGTCCCACCATCTCTCTCCAACGCCACCGCCCTCCACTCCCTCTTCCTCTACGGCAACAACCTCACCGGCGACCTCCCGCCGGAGCTCTGCGACCTCCCTCGCCTCCAGAACCTCGACCTCTCCCAAAACTCCCTCTCCGGCGCCCTCCCGCCGGACCTCGCCCGCTGCAGGCAGCTGCAGCGGCTTCTCCTCTCCGGGAACTCCTTCTCCGGCGAGATTCCGGCGGGTGTATGGCCGGAGATGGGGAATTTACAGGTGCTCGATATCTCCGATAATTCCCTCTCCGGCGCCATCCCGCCGGAGCTCGGAAAGCTGGCGGCTTTAGCCGGCACGCTGAATTTATCACACAACCACCTCGCCGGCGGTGTTCCGGCGGAATTGGGTCACCTTCCGGCGACGGTGACGCTCGATCTCCGGTTCAACAATCTCTCCGGCGAGATCCCCCAGTCGGGCTCACTTGCCAGCCAGGGCCCCACCGCCTTCCTCAACAACCCTTCCCTCTGCGGCTTCCCTCTCCAGGTCCCCTGCCGCGCCGCGCCGCCGTCCTCCACTCCGCCGCCGCCGTCGATCACCGACGGCGGCGGCTCACTCGGTGGAAATACACGGCAGCCGATCAAGACGGGGCTCATCGTGCTCATCTCCGTCGCGGACGCGGCCGGCGTCGCGCTGATCGGGGTGATCGTCGTCTACATCTACTGGAAGCTCCGCGACAACCGCAACCACAACAACGACGATGAACACGACGACGAACATAGGAAATCACTCTTCCCCTGCCCCTGCCTACGCTCCACCGCCGCCGCCGCCTCCGACGAGGAATCCTCATCGGAAAATGGGAAATGCGGCGGCGGCGGAGGCAAGAACGGAGGAGGGGAGGAAGGGGAATTGGTGGCGATGGACAAGGGGTTTCGGATGGAGCTGGACGAGCTGCTGCGGTCGTCGGCGTACGTGCTGGGGAAGGGAGGGAAGGGGATCGTGTACAAGGTGGTGGTGGGGAACGGGACGACGCCGGTGGCCGTGCGGCGGCTGGGGGGAGGAGGGGGAGTTGCGGCGGCGGCGGAGAGGTATAAGGAGTTTGCGGCGGAGGCGGCGGCGATCGGGAGGGTGAGGCATCCGAACGTGGTGAGGCTGCGGGCGTACTACTGGTCTGCCGACGAGAAGCTCGTCGTCACCGACTTCGTCAACAACGGCAACCTCGCCACCGCGCTGCGCGGTGAGTGTGCTTCACATTTCGATATGTTACGTTCCTATCAGATTGCTCTGTTTTGGTTTGTATTGTAGTTGTAACTGTAGTGTGTATGAGATGGATATTGCGTTTATTTTTGGGTGTAATGGTTTGCGATCTCGGTAGGACCCACACGTCAGTCCGAATTTTAATGTTTGATGTAGCTAATCAACGTCAAACAAATATGTATGGAGAGAGTACTAGATAACCAATTTGGTATATCGTATCGGTCCTAATTTTACACGATTAATATGGGGTTGCGTTACTTTGGAACATAGGAAAAGTAAAAGTACATAATTTAGTTGTCAAGGCTAATTAAATCTTAGGAGTTTAACAACATAAGAATTTTTTGAATAAGTTGTTTGGATGCTTTATGTGAGGAAAGCAACGTGATTTGGAGAAAAATACTATAGAAGTTATTAATGAGGTTGAACCTTATATTAAAAATTCTCAAAAATTCGTTAGAATTGAAACAATACATATGGATTTTATATGATTCTTTCAATGACGAAGCCAGCCGAAAATGTCATCAGGGTCATTGTATATTGACTGAAACTTTTAATCGTGGCAATTTTTAGTAGAGAATTTTAAAAATTCGTCGAGGTCAACTGAGTAACAAAAAGGGCTAGCTAAGCCCCATCATTTCTTTGTTCGGAAGGAAAAAGGAAACAAATACGAAAAATTTCCATTACACTTGCATCTTTCAATGATCGTCCAATCGTTGTTCAAAGAAGCTCTTGAGAGTAATTCTTATTGGTGTTAGAAACAGTTCTCAGATTTGTGCGGATATTGACCATCCAATCAGAATACCGAGTAACAGTACTCAACCCTACCAGGCTACCACCAGTACCACCAGAGGAATCCAACCGATTTTTCACCATAAACATATCGAAAACTCCAAACCAGCCCAGTGTACCAAGTGACCTAGAGAAACATGATACCCAGTGAACAGAAGACTAAATGACAAAGACATACTAGTGGTTCCAGTACTGCTAAAACTTCCACTGTTGTTACAGTGCAGCAGTGTGATAAAAGCTTCCAAGGAAGGCCAGGTAGGAATGTGCATGGATCGTTCTGCATGCGTTGCCTCTCTTTGCCAAATTTCTCCATGGACCACACAGATCAGGCACAGCATCAGCCCCTGCCAATGTTTGGGCACTCCTGTCCTGTGACTGTAGTGCTGTACCACAGTGGATGATGGTCCAATTTTGCTTGCTTGCCCTGCTTCATCAGTTAGAGACACCGGCTCACTGTCATCATGAATCGTCCATCAGCATGCAGAGGCATGCATGCATTGTTGGGTGAGCTAATTTGGACAGGCTTTTTGGTAGACAAGATTAGGATGAGCGAATTTAGGAACATGTGAACTTAGGAAGGGTAGCTGGCTGGCTGGATGGTTAAGTGCGGTGTCTACATTCATAATTGGTACGTTTGCAGTTTTCTTTTGAAGTTTTAAGCATGATAAATGCAAATGTAGTATTGGTGGTTTGTCTAATTTCTATCTATCTTCGGACATAGGCTAACTAGACAGAGTTCTCGGATCGTTCTGTTTGCAAGAGCGAAAATCTTTCTCATATGCATATAGAGAAAATAGTTTTATAATAAAATCCTAACTCCAAACCAACATGAACCGGTTACATGGTCTGATATCAACCAGATAACAAGGGTGCATTAATAAACAAGTCAAACAATGTCCTCGTTGATAATTGATCATCTGACTTGCAGTCACTGAAAATTCCAATACTACATAGAAATAGATCTTTCCTGCTCAATCAGAGTGATATGACATTTTCTTAACACTAAGTGAGCCTCTAGCCCACATAATTGGTGTTAGGAATCAACTATAGCTCATCTTGTCACATAACCGACATAGACAAAAGAGAGAAATGGGGTTCAAAAGGTTCAACCAACCGAGGAAAAAGGTGCCTTGCGACCTCTGTCTGACTGACCCTGAGACAGGGGAAGCCAAAAGGCTCTTTTTAGGCCTGAAACGCTGCTGTGGTCATGGTGGCCTGCAGGTAGCGATCGCCGTGCAGCTCTAGAGCCTCAAAAAAGGTGCTCTTTGGGGCAGAAAGTTATGGGTTACACAGAGAGAGAAGAAAGAAAGCAAAGTGCATTATTTATCACAAATACTTTTAATTGCATTTTAATTAGTAATAATAGTTTAGTACTTTAGTTTAGTGTTAGTATAGTACTCCACCTAGCTGCTCTACGGTTATGGCACCTTTTATGGGGGAGTTGTTCGAGAAATGGAAGCTGCAGTGAAAATACATTTTACTGAAAGCTTTCCATTTTCATAGTGGTTGTACTAATAATCAAGGGAATATAGACGTTAAGTTAAAAGCTGTTAAACTTTCTCAACCTTTTATAACGAGTTGCAAAAACTGACAAGTTCAACAAAAAAAATCTTAAGCTGATGAAAAAATGGACAGTTTATTTGCACTCTAATATTACATGATTACTTTGATACTAATCCTCCACGTTGCAGTTGAGAACCCTACAAAATTCGTATGGAATATCTCATTCCTTGCAAGTTTTGAAGGAGTTTTAACATGAGGTCCAAGCTCATGGAAAGTTCTTTTTAGTCTATATCTCACCTCAAGATTATTTCCTACGGTCTAAACAAATGCACATTTCTTTATTTTTCATGTGTTTTCTAATCATCTATTTTACACTTGCATTCTTATATTCTTATGAAAATCCTGTGTTTCTTCTATTCCTCCATTTTGCACATTTCCGTGTTTTAAATAGGGTCTTTAGTGACGTCAGTAACAGTCCGTTGTGGTGTTTCCGTTATCAAACATTAACTGTTTTTTTTTTTTGCCACAGTAGTATTACTGCGGCGATTGCTTTGTATTTTCGGCGATTTGCCGTGGATAGGACGGTAGGACGAGTTAGTTAATCGACAACTGTACAACTCTGCTGCAGCATGCCAGCATTGGATGATCAAACACTGTATAACACATCATATTACATTAATTATCTCTAGTACCATTGTATACCCCCAATTAGGGGTGCCCATTGTCTTGGATACCATTTAAATTCATCAATATTAGCTTTACCAATAAATGAAAAATAGAACCTCTTTGTGAAGATTATGAAGAACTGGACACTAATCTAGTCCTAGATCTGAAACTTAGGTACATGGAGAAAGTGATATTTCATCTATCAATAATATATGATGTCGACATTTTGTTGATATTCAAGTTGCAACATTTACCATAATATGTTACTGAAATAAGTTTATCCTATTCTCAAAAAAAAAAATTAATCCTTCTAATTTTTTTTGCGAGGATTCTTCTAAAATTTAGTAATTTCATAAGATTATTAAAATATATTTCAAGACATAAATGCATACCATTATTGTGTATTTTAACTTAGTATTTCAAAAGTTTGATTATTAGAATTTTGAATATTGAATTGGAATGGATCATGCCCAATATATTTATGAACGAAGAAATCAAGCTTTGTGTTTGTAAGACCAATTTGGGCTAACCACCACAATAAAAGTGAAATAGTACGGGCAACCACTGTGAAAAGCGTCCCGACATGTCTGTGATTAACACGATAACCAGGGCAATGATCAGAAGCCGGTTCCTGTCTTTTTTGTGCTTGCCTACTATATACTACTATGACAGCTTTCTCCTGTGCTACAACTCTTACGAGACGGTGTCTCCCCTTTCTTTTGTAGCCATACTGTACAGCAGGTACTGTATATCAACCGGCCACCACATTTTAATTAGAAGGCACCTACAAATTGTGATATGTTGACCGTATTGTTACCTACTTTTGTGATCCAGATAATATGCCTCTAATCAATATTACCTGTATATTGAATTAATTAGGGCGTGCATGGTAATGCTCATATGCTGCAGTAGTGGTACTATACGCATTGTACTCGCTGTCCCATATTATAAGAGATTTAGGTTTTTTGTTTGTAATCTTTGACCGTTCGTCTTATTTAAAAAATTTAGTAGAAATATAGAAATGATAAGTCATGCTTATAATACTTTTGATAATAAAAAAGTAAATCATAAATAAAACAAATAATATTTTTATTTTTTTTAATAAGACGAAAGGTCAAATGTCTTATATTATTATATAATCTCTAAATCTCTTATATTATTATATAAAATCTCTAAATCCCTTATATTATTATATATTATGGTATGGAGGGAGTAGGAGTATAATGTATATTGTCCATGGTAGAAATTAAGCTCTTTTAATGACTGGGGTTTCGGGAATTGAAGTATTGATTGATAGAGGTGTGGTCACACCCCCAATTTAGATTTTATTTGGCGTTTGTGCACATGTATTGTGTTTCAATAAGATTTTTGTTAGGTCTGCGAATTTATTTGCTGTCTTTACTTGGTATTGGGCTTATGTTTAGGAGACATTTGTAATTGTGTGTGTCCGTATACGGCGTTTGGTGAGCCTTGTGTGAGATTAAAACAAGAACGCGGCTTACGAATATCGAATAAAACTTCGTCAGTTAAATATAATCATAATGAAAAGTTTATTTACACCAATAACATGGACCTTGCATGTGGCAATGTGGTTGATTCAGGTAATCTTGTTTGGTTCGACATCATCTAGTATTAAGACATTTTGGTGTTCGGCAAACTACTTGCTGCTGAAAGTCTGAATAACATAATTTATCCAATTTGATGTGCAGGGCGATCGGGTCAGGCAAGCCTGTCGTGGTCAGTGCGGCTGCGGATCGCCAAGGGCACGGCCCGTGGGTTGGCCCACCTCCACGAATGCAGCCCACGGAGATTCGTCCACGGCGAGGTGAAGCCCTCCAACATCCTCCTCGACGCCGACTACAATGCACTCCTCGCCGACTTCGGCCTTGCCCGCCTCCTCACTGTCGTCGGCTGCGCATCCTCCGATCCCTCCAATGCCGCCGGTGGCATCATCGGCTGCGCGCTCCCCTACGTCAAGCCCACTGGGCCGGACCGGCCCAACGCCTACCGCGCGCCGGAGGCTCGTGTCGCCGGCACCGCCCGGCCCATCAGCCAGAAGTCAGACGTTTACTCGTTCGGTGTCGTCTTGCTCGAGCTGCTCACTGGGCGGTTGCCGGAGCACGGAGCCTCGCCATCGGCGTCAGCCTCCTCGTCCACCTCCTTCTCGGGCCCTACCGCTATGGCAGGCGCTGATCAGGCAGCGACGACGGAGGCGGAGCTGGTGAGGTGGGTGCGACGGGGGTTCGAGGACGCGCGGCCGCTGTCGGAGATGGCCGACGCGGCGGTGCTGCGGGACACGGCGGCGAGGAAGGAGGTGGTGGCGGCGTTCCACGTGGCGCTTGGGTGCGTGGAGGCGGATCCCGAGCGGCGACCACGTATGAAGGCCGTCTCCGAGAGCCTCGACAAGATTGGGTCCTCGTGAGAAGAGGAGGAGCTATGGGGGATATGGTTGGTTTCTTTTTTGTTATTTTATTGTTTTTTTCCTGTTTTGCTGTTTTTTGTTACTTTGCTTTTTATCTTTTGCTTTTTATCTTTCCTCTAATTTGCACCAATGTAATTCCTGGAGATGCAATTGTTGTAGTATAATATAGAATGAGAACACGTTTATTGTATTCATGAAATAGGTATCTGTTCATGAAATCTATCGGTATACCAATTGGGGATAGAAAAAAAGTACTCCATCTATTTCATAATATAAGAGTGTTGATTTTTTACTTGCAATGTTTAAACATTCGTCTTATTCAAAATTCAGCGCAAACATAAAAAATAATAAGTCATGCTTAAATTACTTTTATAAAGTAAGTCACAAATAATGTGATGATACCTCCATAATTTTTTAAACAAGATGGATGGTCAAACGTTACATGTAAAAAGTCAAAACTATTACGTTCTAAAATAGAGGGAGTACATTTAAGGAAGAAAGAAACACATATGCTAGTGTCGCCGCCCCACAAGGGCGGGTGTTGACCCTAATACATTTGCCACCACTTTTCACCACTGAAGCATAATATATTTCACGTAATGAAGGTGTCAAGAAAGCTATTTGGTTTCGAGGTTTGGATTCTAAAATTGATATTCAGCAGGATGCTTGTTTATTGTGATAGCTAGGGTGTTATTTGTTTGACCAAGAACGTAATTTTTTTTTGCCAAGACCAAGCATATTGATATTAAGCACCACTTTTTCGTGATATCGTTGCTAAGGATAACTTACGTACAGTGGGGGGAGATACATACTCAAGACAATCCTATAGATATGTTCAACCATTGCCTAGACTTAATAGATGTTCATGATGCTTAGTAGACCTTTGGGGTGTTGGAGACATTTTCCTCTATCTCATATTTACAGTGATTTTGTTTCAAGGGAAGGTTTGTTGCATATGCCTCAAATATTATTCCTAATCCAATACAATGTCTATAAATATAAATATAGGCCACTCTTATACATATGTTCCATTATGGATTTATCTTTCGTGGCATTTTTTTTTTCAACCCTGGAGGTGTTTTTCACATTAAATCCATGCCTTTTGTTCCTATAACCGTAACACACCTGATACTCAAGAATTTTCTGTCATTATCCTTTGATCATTTTCAAGAAGTTGAAGGGATGCTCAATGTATCCACGGGAAGCTACTGTTGTCCGTTCTTGATGATGCTAAGCTCTTGCTCATCTTATACTATAAACATTGAAGCAATTTACAATATTACTTATTTTCTGTTAATTCTGCAGTTATGGAAACATTATTTTTTGTATATTCAAACCTCATACCGTAATAAATTGAAGAAGCTTTAATAGGGTTGCTCCATGCTTGTAATTAAAATCCTCGTTCTCCATTAATTACAATTGAATAATTGTAATTTTATCATTTCACTGCACGAATATAATTCCTCAAAATATCAAAATATTTTTAGCATTTAGTTCATCGAATCATCGTCTTAATAACTTGCAGGTGCGCGTAAAGGCACGCCCCAACATATAGTTCACCCAAAAGTTTCTGCCTATGAAAGGAATGCATAATTATTATTCCCTGAACAGCAAGTTTTTTCGTACAACTCTCAGTTAACTCATAGAAAGGCAAAACGACAAGCTAATTAGATTGATGATCTGCTATGGATTTGCGTTCTGAGATGGGTAGTTATTCATTGGAAAAAAGTGGTTGTCAACAAATATACACGAAATAAACATAGTTATATATACATAAATCTGAAATTACATAGGTTTAGTAATATGCAATACAAGTTTTAGTGAACGAGTCCCAAAGAAAAAAGTTATAGTGAATAGTTACTCAACTTTCGATGAGCCAATGTGCAAGTGCTGTAGGTAGAACATTTAGGCTACAGATTTGATGGTTTGCATATTTTTGCTGTTGCTTTCCTGGGTGTTTGGGCATTGCCTGCCTAATCTGGGAATTTGATAATGTTCAGAGGTCATTACACCGAACTCCTTTTGATTTTGCAAGGTGTACAGAATATCTACACTTTTAGCAGCATCGCACATTGCAATGGACTAAGCAGAGAACTTGTTCTTCTTCTGGGGTTTTCACTTGAGACATGACAATAGGGCCACCCCACCACTTGAACAGTGTTCCTCAAATTTCACCACCAACAAAAATATTTTCAGGAACTTCTGCTCAGCTGCATACAAATTGCAAAAAAAAAAAAAAAACAGGGATCAAGCACATCATTTTCCTAATTCATTAGAAAATGGAAGAGATCGAAGTTGTTTCTTTGGTGGCAGCAAACAGCAATACCTTGATCGGGCCATTGTCCGTGCTGAAACTAATGCCCTGCAAGAATAGCTGCACAAGAACACCAACATTGAAATGTTTTCAACTTCAAGAACTTGCAGTCAGACAAATAATAAAACGGCACTACTGCAGCTGCTACATTTAGCAGTCACCTGAATGCTTGTCAATTGAAATGTTATCCTTCGCCTTCTCGAGTGGCTGCAACGGTAAAGCTACGTTGCACAAATAAGGCGCTCGACAGCCGTACTTGTATCGTATACGTACGTGATACGCCAATACGATCCGATACAGGAATACGGCCGGGGGAGAGACTTGATGAAAGAGGCAGGATTGGCATGCGACAGTTTTAGTGGTTGCTGCTGAAGTGCATGGGAGATGGAAGAGATTATAGGGGATTAAATTTGGAGGTTAGAGATATATTTGTGCTAGTCAGTAGTCACTATGCCAGAATCACTCATTGCAGGCGGTTGGAAGGGGCCATCGCGGGCGGGTGTCGGCCGCGCCCGCGAGGATTCGCCTGCCTTGACAGGAGGGATTGCAGGCGGAGTGGCGGCCCGCCTGCAATAAGCAAATAAAAAAAATAAAAAATCATCGTTGCCGCCCGCCGCCGTCGTCGCCGCCACGG
>CM002478.1:8141303-8155330 GCA_000325765.3 Leersia perrieri
CGCCGCCGCTCGCCCGCCGTCGATGACGCCCCGCAGCTCGCCGCCGCCGCTCGCCCACAGCGAGACAGAGTGAGGAGAGGGTGAGAGTGACGGAGAGGGAGAGATAGAATAATGGGGACTTGGGGAGTGGCTGCGTTTAGTGGAGAGAGGACGCGGGTTACGGGTGGGAGACCTCTTCCACCACTTGCAAAAGTTGTTTTTTGCGGGCGGGCCATTTAGTGAGTCCGACAATATTATTGCAGGCGGACCACTAAATGGCCCGCCTGCAATAACATTTGGTGACGCCCGGGATAAGCCATTCTAGCGTAGTGAGTGGGTCCATGGATATATTAAGGGCTCCTCTGGAACTTAGGATTTTTAAAATGCAGAAATAGAAAAAACACAATAATTGAATGCCGCACACTTTGGATTCCTGTGGAGTTGCAAAACATAGAAATTTGAGAATTCATGTGCTTGGATGGTTCAAAGAAAACAACACTTGGGAATTATGAAGGAAACTATTTTGTTGAAGAGAGATACTCGAGAGAGAAAGGGTGAGAGTGCATTGGACTTTGAAAATAAAAACATGAAGTATGAGATCATGTTTAAATTCCTATGGAATTGTGTTGTAGGAAGAAAATCCATAGGAATTTTTCCAAAGCCATTCCTTTGTTCCATAGAAGCTCATAGGAAAATTTTTTTATGGATTAAAATCCTACAATTTTCTTCTGAAATTCCTCCAATCAAAAGGGGGCCTTAAAGAAAATCAAACTGAACTACTCCCTCTGTTTTTTTATTTGATGTTGGTTAACTCATAAACAAGTGAACCAACGTCAAATAAAGATGTATGGAGGGGAATTTTACAACGTTCAACAATTTACTCAATACATATTATTTCATCACAATTGCACACCGTAAAATTTCTATGTATTTCTTAGTGTACATAGAAATTTTACGACGTGCAACAGTTACTCAATATATATTATTTCATCACAATCTATATTTTTTTTGCAAGGTGTATTTTATATTTAAAATTTCTATGCACTTCTTAGTCTCTCAGCATTTGAGATGTGAAGGGACCGTAGACATGAGAAATCACCATACACAACCCCAGACCACTCATACCACTCAGGCATCTCACGAAATCCCAAGGTTTTCAATGATGGTTAGCCTTTGACACCTACTCCAGTATTGCTGCAGAACTCTCGGCCAATGTGCTGCACATTCTTCATGCCAACTATATCGAGTAACCTCAAGGATGGTTGTACACCAAGCGTACGAAGGTTCTGGTGCTCAGTGTTGAATAACTAATAGTCTATTCGTTATTCATTGATCTGAGCTAGAAGATGACGATCTCATGCACATAATCATATAGTAGATAAACACGGATATAGGGAGGGGCATCACAGCTTTATTACTTTTCTCATATGTGGATATATCAATCTTATTCTCTCAAGCCCTCTCTCTCAGTATATATACCCATAATAGGAAGAGTCATACGTTTTCATATATTTGGTATGAGCCCATATTTATCTCTGACAGGAGATAATAGTTTCATAACAGTCCCCCTTGGACGAATACAGCTATACACATGTCTCATTAAAAATTCTATCCAAAAACCCAATGGGAGAAAAGGATAGGAGAAAAGAGTACATCGTACACGCTGGTTATATTGCACTTGTTGCCTCGTTAAAAACCTTACGTGAGAAATATTCAAATAAAAACTCACTAAGGGAAAAAGAGTACAACACATGATCTTCTTGATCGCATTATCTTCAAGATTGACTATTCTTCGTAAATAACTAATTATCTATACGATCTTTATTACGTTAATCAACTTGAATTAACACAACAATATAATATAATACAATATAGTGGTAGTAAACTTCAAGGTAAATTCTCAAAACAATTATCAATTTTGATTACTTCTCGGTAAATTAAAGATAAAACTTCTATGTCTTAAGTATGATAATCAATGTTTAGCATATATGCTCCCCCTCAAGACGACATCCGTTGAAACTTCAATGTTCCAATATCCTAGCCACATTTTCATTAATGTGTAAAAGAATAATAATAAAATTATCACAATGCTTAATCTTTTGTTTACTTATTTCATAAATTCTACCATAAATGTGAGAAATAAATTAACGTATAGAAGCAATATGTATAACCACTTATTCAAATGTGCAATACAAACAAAGTTTTATCCTTTCGGAGGACTATAGGGAAATAAGTTACAACGATACACATATGCAGTATGTATAAAATAATTACCCTCAATACGGGAGGTGAAATACTATGCAACTTTTTCTTGGTGGATTTATCAATCATTACCAATTTAATTGTTTCATTAATTTTCAACAATTAGCTTAAACCACTTAGAGTGATATAAACCGGTATATATTTTGGCATTAGGGGAATTAATAAGATTGCCAAATACCACCAATAGTTATATCTTCGTGACATCTAAATACTTACACCTTCATGGTATATAGAAAACCACCAATCTACTTGCATGCTAGTAGATGTGACTTTCCAATTCATTCTTTTGAACATTTCGGGTCTGTCCACTTCATGGGATCACAAGTTATTGGTGTTACATAAAGATTAACCGGTAAGTCATCTATTGATGTAGTCCTTCAGGGATCAACTTATTCTTCCTGAATATAATTTTTCTTCTAGAAGTCATTTTCTCTTCTATAAGAAATATTCTCACTTCTTGGAGAAAAACTCTTCGTGAGTTATCATAAACTCTTCTATGAGTCTTGCAATTCTGTTCATGAGAATATAGTTCTCTTCATGACACTAATTAGTATGAGATTTACATATTATGTTGTGAATTTGTTTTCTTTCTATTGAAAACTTTATATGGATTTTCATAACCCATAAACTGCATATTATTTATTCGTTCATGCCTTTTGCTAGTGATACATATAGCGGAATTTAATACATTCATAGTAGGAGAATATCAGTCTTTTCCATGACCAAAAGAACCATCGCTTTTCACCACTTCATTTTCTACAAAGTCTGAACTTTCATGTTCACATAGACTTATTTAGTGACTATGGTTCAACCTCTTTGCTTTTTTCAATAGACCCGATATGAGTGCTACTATGCAACTCTGCCATGAACTTTGGTTCTGGATCCGGATTCTTATTGGAGAAACATCAGCAATTATAGAGGCGATGTTGTCGACAACTATTCTTTTCTTCATATCCTCATTTCGTGAGGTTAATTCGTTATAAACCATATCCTCGTCATTTCCCAAAGCGAATGATGTATGGTTATTCCGTATGCCAGAACTAGATATATGTGCGCACTATAGTTACTGGGTTTTTATCTTCATGATGAACCTCTTCATGAGTCAATCCACCTTCATGGTGATTACTCTACAAGAGTTAAAAGGGGTCATTAATGAGTACATTGACAATAGTCGTTAGATCTTGGAACCCATAGGTGTCCCCGTAGATTTTAGAACATTAACTAACTTGTCATTCTGCATTTGTGGATATACTATTCAAAACTCGGGGTATACCACTGTTAGCAGAAAATTTAATACAAGTAAACATAACTTTTGGTTACTCCTTTCATTCATAATTATCTGGCAAGCTCCCGCAATTAGCTTATAGGACAATAAACTAAACCTTCTATTTAGTTTGGTTTGTGTAATATCCCAGGGTTTAATAGGAAGTAATTATGGCGAAGGCATAAAATTTCAACTTTTGAATCGTTGCTCAATTAGACGCTCGGGAACCGTGGATGGGTAGAGCTCGTCGAGTAGTGCGAAATAGAGTATAAGTTTGCGGCATTTGGAGTCCGGTTGTATTCCCGGTGATCAAATCAATTTGAGCCGTCGGATCTTCATTAGACCTCTATTTAAGTAAAGGAAAAAAAAGGAAAAAAAAAGAAAGAACAGACCGGGAGGCAGGAGCCAGAATCGCCGCTGCCCTAGCTTTTCCGCCGCCGCTGCCGCTGCTCCGCCTTGTGCTGCGTCGTCGCCTAGGAGACCGTCGCCGCCGCCGCCGAGCTCGTCCTCCTCTTGTTTTCGCTGCCATCTACCAGGTGAGGTGCTGCTGCTGCTGCCGCCGTTAATCCTTTGCTGTTCACTGCTGCTGCGCATGAGGTTCTGCCCTGTCTCAATCATCGTGCGTGCTGCTGTGCTAATTGCTGCCTGCTGCTGTGTTTTGCTGCTGCGTGTCCCAGCTAGCTGCTAATTGCTGCTGCTGCCCTAGAGGTGAAGAGAAGAACAGCAAGGAAGGAGAGAAGGGAAAAGAAGACAGAAGAAGGGGAAATTTGGGGAATTTGGTGGATATTGCTAAATTCATTGTTTTTCTTGCAAATTAGGGTTGTAATGTAATTCTTTTAGTCAGTAGATGCTTCTAATATAAATATAAGTCGATCCGATCCCGATAGTTCGAAATTAAATTGCCGACCGGTAGTCTGAATTCGTAATTTCAAATCTGGTATTAAACTGTTAGGATTCAGGGTTGGTGACCTAAACAAGAGTTGTAGGTTTTGTCGTTATCGTTCCAACGCCGCTGGTTTCGTTCAATTCCGATGAACGGTTTAGGAGATACGCTAGAATTAGTGCTGCTGACCGGGTCTAAAATCGGTACAGCGGGTCGTTTTCTTAAATCTGAGATTGATAGGGGCAAATTTAGTCTCACCAGAAAACATAAAGTTGTAGAATATTTCCTGTAGATGTCCAAAGTCCTATTATTTGATACTTTTCGTTAGGCGGTTCGTAAGATACATGTATAACGAGTAATAGGTTGAAATATGTTGTTTTTGTGTGGGTCAACGAATAATTAACGAATAATTTAGTTTTCTGACCATATTTCTACCGGTAGTCATAGTAAGCGCTCTAGAGTCTAATATTTAGATTTTCTCCATAGGTGTGGAGGGTTCCGGTACGAGAGGTGTTACGCCGTTTGACCGACAGGGTTAAAGGCAAGTGCATGACGAACTTGCTAATATTTAAATGGACGGTTTGTTGTGTATTCTTTGCTGCAATGTTGAATCATTCATGTATATTTATCTCTCTTGATATTCTATTGATATTCTATGTTCATGTTTATATTCAAGTTATATGTTTATGTTCACGAGATATTGATTTCAGTTTTCGAAAATTCAAATACCATGCGTAGCCATGGAGTTTATTTGCTTCTATGTCCATGATCCTATGAGTAAGCGCTGGCCCCGCTTTACTCGGCTTACCGGTAACGCTTAAAGGATGTCCATGTATGCCCGGGAGGGGAACTACTACTTCTTGATATGAATTTCAAAGACAGTTCAATTTTCCATTTGATTCCTCTTTATGGTTGATATGTTGTATCCAAGTGCATGTTATTTTAGTTCTATATTGTACTTGCTGAGTATTTTGACTCACTCTTGTGTTTCATTTTGTTTTTAGGTACTAAGTGATCCAGACATGCATGGGACAGGAGTAGCTCCTTGATCAACACCTTTTGCACACACATAATCTTAGTTCATTAGTTTGATTAGCAGAAATTTTAAATTAGACTTGTAAAGGCTGTTTGAAGTGGTATTTATTATTTGGTTGCGGTTTAGGTGGACTTATTGTTGGTTCGGAATTCTGGGTTGATGGTTATTGTTTATGTATTAAACTGCCTGTCGTGGATGTCCATAAATACAGGGGAGACTCTGCCGAAATTTCTAATAATTTTAATAGTTAGTATATTTTTGGGTAGGTTCGGTGTAGCACTCTATGTATGTGGATACCTGGGGCAGTTTGAAAAAGACTGAGAGCTAGCCTGCCTAGGTCTGAATGATGGTTGGGTGGATGGATTTTGCTTAAACTTCTTGAATGGAGGTCGCTGCGAGTTCTCGCCTCCGTCTTGATTGTCTCTCTTTTGGTCACTAGTACCATTCCCAGAACGGTTCTTCTGTGCAGCAGTGATTTGGAGCTCAACCTCCCTGCCTCTAGCCTCCTCAACTGCGTTGAGATACACAGTCGGCGGATTTCTACCCATCACTTCTCTATAGCGTGCATTGAGCCCTCGAAAGAACCTCCTAGCCTTTTCACGTTCATCGGTTGCCACACTAGGCACAAAGCGTACAATGTTGCTGAACTCCCGCTCATACTCATCCACTGTCTTGCTTCCCTGCTGGATGTTGTTCAGCTCATCATTCATCTTATCTCTGAAAGATTCTGGATAATACTTGGCTCTAGACTGCTGAAGAAACACCTCCCAAGTGATAGCACCACGCGCGGGGCTCCAAGCCTCAACCACACCTTCCCACCAGATGTCTGCCTGACACGTCAACTGAAAAGGCATGAAAGTAACCTTCTCCTCAGGAGTCATTCTGGACCCATTCATGTACTTCTCCATCCTGCTAAGCCAATCTGCAGCACTAATCGAAGTCCCAAACCCATCGAACGTATCTAATTGCATAGATGTCCACTTAGTAAGTGTCATCCCTCGAACTGGAGTAGTATCAATAGACTCAGATTCAGCAGCAGATTGGTCATCCTCATCATCCATCTGGTTCGAAGGCGCTTCATGATTATGGCGTCCTCTCCCACGGCCTTGACCACGGCCTCTGCCACGGCCCCTACCATGGCCCCCATGGTTAGAATCATGGGTTTGGGCAACAGAGTCGTTTTCAACCTCTTCACTTACCTGGTTATCATCACCCGTACCACGACCTCTACCAGGACAGTATTGGTCGATGCCTCAGCTTCCTACTCCACCTGTTCCACTACAGTTGCCTGCACCGCCAGTTGCGCCATCCTCTATAACACCATCACCTTACTAGCAAGCCCCTGGGACTTCTACATCGACAATGGCTGGAGTCTATAACATGCCTACTGCTTCATCCATGGATCGCCCTGATGTGGTTACAGGTATCCTTCCTGTTGATTCTCATGATGCTCTAATTCTATTTGATTCTGGTGCTACTTTTTCCTTCGCTTCTCTCGAGTTTGCAAAACGAGCCAAATTATTTAGCCAGGAAGTCTCCCAGTTTGTCCAAGTTAATTCACCAGGGGGTTTGATCTCTAGTTCCGTGGTATGTCCAGGGTGTGTGATTTCTATTGATGGGGAGGAGTTTGTGGCAAATTTAATGGTGATTCCACTACCACTCTTTGATGTAATCTTAGGCATGGATTGGTTAAACCGATATCGTGCCATAATATCTTGTTTCTGGAAGACTATTACGTTGGAAGCTCCTTCAGGTGATGAGATGTTTTCCAAGGGAGTGCACCTCCTCATTCACTATTCGTGATGTCAAAATTATTTCCTGGTCAATGTCCTATAAAAACTGGTCTTCTATGGGCCTTAGCTGAGAAGCCATCCAAGCCCTTGTTGATTGAAGAGATTCCTGTAGTATGTGATTTATCCAGATGTTTTTCTAACTTCAATTCATTACGCCAAAATAAATTAATTGGGTGGTATGTCTAACTTCAATTCATTACGCCAAAATAAATATGGTGTCAAATGATCATTCAAAATCATTTGAATCCAAAAATGTCATTAATTATTTGGGATATTGTTTACTACTAGTAAACAAATAGCTTTCAAATAACTATGCAATTTCATACTTTCTTAATGAATATGCAATTTTCAATGGCCAATAAATAACACACTTCATGGTGTGACAATAATTCATACTTATCCCAAATAAGATTCGTTAATAGTTTGGACTACTTTTGCTTCTAGCATTTGACCTATAACACACATTTTGCCTGCCACATATCCTCATTTTCTTATACCTCTTTATTGCAAATATTCTGAAATTAATTTGCAACATATACATATTTCTCCCCCTTTTCACATCAAATATAAGAAAACTTATAAAATAGTTGGCATGAAACCCACATATGTGTTATAACTTCATGGTACAACATTTCTAAAAAAATACTGTGGCTATAGGTGGATATATTTAAGCTTCAATGGTTAGACATAAATATTCTATTCGTTCATGTGCGTAAGTAAACAATGTTACCTATATGCCAATATGACATCCATGCACTTAGAACTATCAACCTACAAGGTTGACTGAGGCTTAGTGAATAATAAGAATACATTCGCCAAAATTATTTCAATTAATTGGCAAGGCAATTATTTACAGTCAATGTCAGACATATAATTCATGATTTTATTCCATGAAAGATTAAATAATTACTATAGGTAAGAATTGCTACAGACAAATACGATAATATAGGAAGAATTGCTACAGGCAAATACGATAATATAGGCAAAAATATTCAGTAATCTAATGCATAAGCTTCTATGCCTAAAGCAAAAGATAAAAGATGCTCTACATGAGCTTAACCATGTTTTTCATATTGAACATAATCTAAACTACAATGTAACTCGTGTATTATAAAATACTATCTTAAAAGGGCGAATGCAAGATTACTGTCATTACTATTCATCTCTCCTGAATTGAACATCAATTTCAAATGCACTAAATTCTTTTTCTTCCACAAATTTTGAGTATGAATGTTCTTCATAAAACATATTAAAAGAATAAGTCATATATGTGCGTGCAAATTCACATGTTGACAGTAATACAACTTCTTGTGTATCAATTGTAACAACTAAGCAAGTTGTACATAGGCCAATATTGCTTCAAATGCAAATAACCAATTTACTCAAAACAATTAACATATCCATAAAAAGAATACTCCCTTGGTAAAGTCATTTATAATGTGGAAGATGGATATAGCACTATCAATCAAATTAACTATAGTAATTGCATAAGTACATAGTCTTTTGATAGATAATTTTGGTGCAGTGTATATGAACATATAGACTTACTCATCTATAAATTCACAAATCCGATAACATTGCATCTACTTGGACACAATTAGTATAATTAGTTGTAGCTTATCTTCTATGATAGCCACATACTAATAAATATTTCTAAGTCAATATACTCTCTTCATGATGAGTACATACATTTATTCTATACGGAGAATATATAATTGTGACTTCTATGAATGGGGCCACAATTAAACAAAGAGAAATATATGAATAATTTCATTACTCATTTGCCCAATATATGTAATTGCTACATGCAACTACTTACATGCATGATGTTCTTTTTATGCACCTTTCTACAGGTTTACTTCTAGTAAATAAAGTGCACAAAAACGAGTATAAAATAGTAAAGAATGGTTTTCTATACACACCTTTTATTACAATCCTAGCGATTAATATGATTTTCTGCTATTCAAAGGTATATGAGTAATTTACAGAACTACTAATCCACAAAATAATCAATTACCCCAAACAAACAATTGACAGGAAATAAAACATAAAAATATGATGCTTCCAAAAGGGGTATTAAGATAAATATTTCACAAGTTTATGGAAGCTCATTTGCCTAAAAACGTTGTTTCTACGATTAATTATGGTTATTCAGTAAACTAATTAAATAGTTAAAGTAAATACTTTGAAATATAGGACTAAGGTATGAATCTTTATTTCTTCTCTGATTGGCATAAACCCAATTCATGAGGGTTCAAAGTATAAGTGGCGAAGTATATTCCCCATGGTTTCTAATGTCCCATAGGACTTTTCTGCATAATTTCCGAGTTCCGCATAATACCTTGGAATCCAAGGACTTTTGAAATGAAATGCCGTTTTTGGGCCAAAATCACGGTTCGTGTCAGAATCCTTTTATTAGGCCAATTTCTACTCGGCCCACCTCTTTATACTGGCTAGGTTGAAACCGGCCAACACATCTCATATGTTGCCCAATAGGCTATTACGACCTTCTCCCACGAAAAGTAGGTGAGGTATGGTCCAATTGTCTTCTTCGATGGAGATAGTGGACGGAACCAATAGCAAGCATACTTGCAAGCCATCGGCAGAGATGGACAACAATGGCAAGTTGCCATGATCAGAGGTGGAGCGGCGGTGCGACATCTGGCAGCACCGACACCGGCATTTGTTGGCATCAGGCTGTGACCGGCATCCGACAATCATAGCTCCGTGCTACGTGTCGACGAAACTCGGCTCGGCATACGGGCAGCGTGGCGGACGGCTATCGGCGGCGGGTGCTCACGGCGGCTTCGACCCTCGTGCCGGCCGCGTGCGGTAGCGCGGGAGGCATGCCGTGCGTACCAGCGGCGAGGAGAGGCGGGCGTGAACTCCTCGGCGTCGCTATAGGCGGTGGCCGTCGATTACCTGTGCGGGTGGCCTCAAAGGACCGTCGAGTCGGCGTTTCGAACGGCGGATCGATGAGGAAAAGTCTCTGGCTTGATTCAGCATACCATCGACAAAGGGGAAGACGACATTCGGCGGCGTTGAGGTGTCGTTGTGTTCAAGCAACAACGACGGCGCATGCGGGTGCCGATTCTCGGATTTGTTACCATCTACTTCATGAAGATGGCAATATGGTGGGTCATTAACGTACAAGTCATAACCAATATTGTTATGTTAATCTATTCATATTGATCAATGACTAAATTAGCCAGATACACGACAAATTCTGGGTGGAGTTGTGCATTACTGAGTGTGCGGCGTCATCGCTTAAGACGACGCTCCACATCGTTCAGTTCGACGGATTACGTATGTGTGTAGTGAGCAGCGCATTCTGGCTCATGGTGCCGAACTTCGTGGTCGGTAATAAACAAGAGAAGAGCCGGCACGAAAGCCGGACAAATACATCTATTCATGTGAGAAAATAAAACGACTAGAGACATGATCTAGCATGTAGCAAAGTAATAGAATAGACGAAACTAAATACTTTTCTTGTTTATCCGATGTAAAGGAGGCCGATCCACGTATGCCTGTGCATAGCGTATCGGCAGCTGGATGGTGCAGTTGTCGCATGTAGATTGGATCACGTACTCATACTTGAGTACATGCTCTGTTGATGTAGATCGATATATGCAGCGTCATGCATATGTACGTACGTGCTTGCCGTGGCACATGGCACTCGATCGTGCATCTTGTCTTGGTGCAGACCGATCTTGTGATCAGCAATTCAGCATGCCGTCGTCCATCCATGCATGCACGCGGCCAGGGGCACAGTCCTGGTTCATGCGTGAATTCCTGGAGTTCACGCATGAGTGCTCGCGTGCTGCTGTGTAGGCACGCAGACAGGCGGGCCGGCCGGGGATGATGCTCCCGACGTTAGTAACCGGGCGGGTAACCAGCGTGTCCGCTGCGCTCCACGCGAGCGCGACGTGTGGGTATGCGCTGGCGGGTGATCGTCTTGGCCGGCGACGAGCAGTACAAAATAGATCAGTCTGATTAGTACCAAAACCAATTGATCTAACAGACCGCTTACCCAGATCAACGTACGAGCGAACTCGTGCTGATAACGTGTTGAATAACTAATGGCATATTCGCTGATCCGAAATAGAAAATGACGATCTCATGCACACAATTACATAGTAGATGAACACGGATACAGAGAAGGACATTACAGCTTTATTACTTTTCTCATATGTGGATACATCAATCTTATTCTCTCAAGCCCTCTCTCTCACTATATATACCAATAATTGGAAGAGTCCTGTTAGGATACGTTTCTATATATTTGGTATGAGCCCATATTTATCTCTGACAGGAGATAATAGTTTCATAACACTCAAAATGCTGTCGCTCTATTTTATTCATGTTGAAAAAGGAAACATTACCCCAGCCAACTGGGGTATCTTGGACTCTTCGCTATAAAAGCTCCTGAGGTTCTGATTTCCTCCATTTTTTTCTTAATTTTTTTGCGCCTCGGACATATTTGCAGAAAGCCGCCTCATTTATGCACAGATAACAGGAGTGCCCTCGCACACACCGCGTTGGTTCTATTTCATTCCAGCCCTCGTATTTCTAAGGAATACAATGCGAAATGCGAAGAAGAAAAAAAATCCGCTTCTAGAGGTAGCGCCGTAAATAAGCAAAGTCCAGGGTCTTTTATGAAAATTGCCTTATCTCATCCGGCATCGAACTCTCTTAAGCCTTTCCGGGTCAAGTGCTGAACCAGAATATATATTTAGTATATGTTTGCCTTATGCACCGTGGGATAGCTAGCTGAATGGTTGGCTGGGAGAGCTCTCAGCTGTGAGGTCCAAGGTTCGAATCCTCCCCATGCCTATTTTTCAACTAATTTTGGTTAATACATACAAGGGCCGCGTGAGGTTAAATGGGCTTAACCAGGCCGGCCCATATGCGGTCCTAGTTGAACTATGTTGGGCGAAAATAGGTGTTGCCCTACTCTAGTATTAGGATTGTTGCTAGTTTAGCCTCAGGATGATTAAGCTAACATACCGGTTCAAAGTTTTTTCTGATTTTCACACAAAGGTTAAACTCTAATTTTGCGTCGGTCGTTTTCGGTATGTTACAATTTTATCTTCTTTTTTTCCAATTAATACAGTAACTTATATGCCGTATGAGCAACCACGAGATGATTATTTTTAATTAGTCTTTGAAAGTGCACTAATCCACCCCTAGTGGGTTTTGGTGATAGTTGACAACATTAATTAAGAGACTAATGTTTGCTAATGAGTTGTGAAGCTTAGCAAGAAGACAAGTGAACCCCAAATTGGACGAGAATTCAAATGACGATAATTAGGAGGTGAAGCGGCTCAAAGGATTAGATATAGGATTGCATTTACATTTTGAGTCGTAGGAAAAGCCGTACTATCAAGGGGGATCGGCTAGTTAGAACTTGGATCAACCTCTGAATGCTCCAAAGGATCAAGTCTACATTAGCGTCTGAGAGACACACTTGTAATGCACAGCACATGCACGTTTTGGTTCGGCACAGTGTGTCCGGAGTGTCTGGACATGGGTTGTCCGGAGCCTCTGGCTACTTTTGCCGGAGTGTCCAAACATGAGGACCACCGTTCAAATGGCTAATGAACATCACCAGTTGCACGTCACCGTGTAACGGCTTGGAGGGCCAGACTGTCCGGAAAAGTGTCCGGACCCCCTATTTCCAACGTCTAGTGGGTAGGTGCGTGGGCTATTTAAGCCCATCCTCACCCACTGAGCTTGGTTGGCTGCCACATTCATTTCCTACCACTCCTAGGGTTCTAGAGCACTTATTTCTCCTCAATTATGCTTAGATTGATCTAGGGTTTAGGTGAGAAGAGAGGATGGGTTGTGAGAGTGTGCGGATTTGATCCTTGAAGAGCACTTGGAGCTTGGGCAAGATTTAGCTGGTTGGATTTGTTACTCTTGGAGATTTTATCTCCTAGACGGCTAGGTGTCGCCCGGAGCGCCAATCGACGTGTGGTTGTCCGGGAGAAGTTTGTACGGGATTTCCTCTCCCTAACGAGGTAAGTGAGTATAAAACTCAGCTATCACATAAAAGTACAGATCGATAGAGCAAGGGTGCTACTAGGGACTAGGACTCCCAGCTTGGAACTTGATCATGGGATCGTCTGGGGAGTAGCTAGTCCGAGAGCTCCTTG
Source organism: Leersia perrieri (assembly GCA_000325765.3). Taxonomy (NCBI): domain Eukaryota; kingdom Viridiplantae; phylum Streptophyta; class Magnoliopsida; order Poales; family Poaceae; genus Leersia; species Leersia perrieri. The sequence continues at coordinate 8,154,676 of CM002478.1, forward strand.
GAGATCGAGGCCAACTTGTGTGTGATAGCTGGATGAGATATGAGATCGTTCGATCTCGCTCCTTGGAGCACCTCAACGTGGAGTAGGATCTTTGGGTCCGAACTACGGTACAAACTCTCTATGTCTTTGTCTCCTTTTGTGTATTGCTTCCTACACTTCTTGCATCCTCTGGAAATTCCCCTCGAGGAATTTCTTGACTATAGGTCCGGGGCTCCGGTCACTTTTGTCGGAGTATCCAGACCCACCGGACTGTCCGGAGATTTGACTTCCGCTGTTAAGTGTTTGTAGGAATATTTTTTAGCTTGCGTCTATTCACCCCCCTCTAGACCGTTCAAGTGGTACCAAAGCATGGATCTTCTACAAGGCTGTAACATACTGGAAAATGACTGACGTGAAATTAGAGTTTAACTATTGTAAGAAAATCAGTAAAATTTTGAACCGGTATGTTAACTCAACCATCGTAGAGCTAAACTAGTAACTAGCCCGAGACGGGGATACGTAAATGTCGGGGAATCTGGGAGTGATTCCCTTCGGCGGGAGGGTCTAAAAGACGTCCCTTGGTTTGTTCGGCCCAAGGACCGGTGGTTGAAGCCTTTCCAGGGGTTTGGGCGGAAGCGGATGGAAGCGAGGAATGTGGTGACGGGGTTCGGGAGGT
>CM002478.1:8155430-8226478 GCA_000325765.3 Leersia perrieri
TCTTTTCCACCTTGTTACCAATGATTCCCCCGGGCCAAGAGGCCACGTGGCATCACTGGTCTTAGGGTTTCTCCAGTTTTCATTTGGGCCTCACCTAGGCCTCAAGGCTAAGCACACTAGCTCAACACTAGGGCCTTAATGGGCCTTTATTCATGAAAGACTAATACCCCTGGCCCATTACACCGACAGTAAACGAATATTTTCGCCCAACCTAGCTCGACTAGGGCCGTGAACAAAATACGTCGGCCGAATAATTTGACCTCACCTAGATTTAATCGGTAAAATCCCAAGGAGAAACCTATGACAATGTGGTGAGATGGGGGGGAATTATTAACACTCTAGATGACCTAGCTCCACCTATATAGAATTGTGGTATAATCCTAGCTAAATTTTGTACTTGACAAATGCACATAGGATTATAATTATAAAGGCCCATGGTGGCAAATTGTGAAAGCCTTGAGTTAGTAGGACTTAAAACCACCAAAATTCAAACTCAAAATTTAACCACACACCAATGCATGGGCTTGCTTCATTTTCATTGTTTTTGGATTTCTAGCATCTCCTTCTAAGCATTCTACACATAGAGTAAATGACAACCAACAATTATTGAGTGCTAAATTAGGTATGCAAATTATGGAAAATTCCCTAAAAATACTTTACACCAACTGTAGTCAACCTGCAAATTTTGAGGATTTTATCACTTCAGTTAGCCCCTTGATGATCTACTCTAAGTTGTCCAAAAATCTGGAAATTTCTGCAACCTGGTGCAAACTTTAGGCCTTTGCCAAATTTGAACCAAACATGACAATGGGAAACCTTTTCAGCCAAAATGGGCACCAATATATGTAGTGAAAACCCCAGGTTTTGCTTGGGCTAGTTCCACCTCTAGCTACTCTAATTCTTCTCTCCAAAACCGAATCAGCAAACAACCTAGGGCTTGGGAAATTTGGCTAAGTCTGGAAACCTGAGAATCATTGCCTGATCACATGTTTAGGGCATTACTTAGGTTAGATGCTAACCCCTATGCGAAATACTGTTTCAGCAGAGTAGTAGTACAATTAGCAGAGAGAGATGAGGACCCAACTTCTCACTGTGAACAGTAATGGAATTCAGCTAAGGAGAGGGGACAAAACTGATGACTGCACAGTGCTCCTTATCTTCTAGGATCTTTCCATGCAAAATATCCTGACTGGTGGGCCCCACATGCCATGGGATCCACATGTAAGCCTCAGACACCGCTCAGGCCATCCAGGAACACAGGGTGACACCGTTCTGCCGCTCCCACGCGTCGCTCTCCTCTTCTTTCCACCGCCAGCCGTGCCACCGTGACGTCGACGTGTCGACCTCCACCGTTCTTCGCGAAACTACACCAAAACGTTTCCCTGCACGCCCTCATCACGTTCCCGTAGTTTCCAGCCTCAGACACCCCGAGACGAGTGAGGAACACCACTTCCTTCCTCGGCTCTGGCGAGTTCACCGCCGTCGCGTTCGTGCTCGGGTGAGCTTCGCCGCAGACCATCATCACGGTTGGGTTCGTCTCCACACGCCTAACAAAACCCTGCCCTTCTCATCATTTTTTCTTCTAGGTCGAGCACCTGCCGTGCAATAGTTCCCGTCGCCGGAGTTCTGGGACGCCGCCGTCGGGGTGGATCCGTTCCCGCGCCGTCGTCCACCGGAGGCCGCAAGACTTCGTCGACGTGTTCGTGTAGGCCGTGAAGGCCTCCCAAGCAAGCCCTGACCCGTGGAGTTGCTCGCGCATGTAGATCCACATTGCCCCCTTTCGCTCCGGCCGCCGCTCGTCGTCGTCGTCTTCTGCTCCGCTCGGTGAGTCTCGAACAGATTCCTTGCAGCCGAACCATCTCTAGGGTGTGACTAACTCATTCCATTGCTTTATTTGAGCTTCCGTGGCCCACATCACCGTGTCGCCGTGAGACCGACGTCGATCGCCGCCGTCACCGTCGATCTCATCATTTCTGGTGAGCTTGGACAAAATTGTTCAGTTCTTTAGCATCCTACGGACCCTAGTAACGATCTCCAATCGATCTTGTAGCAGGACCAATCCCCAATCGTATTGCCGCCGTGATCCCGATGAGAATTTACCACCGCTGGTCATCATCCGTCGTCGCCGCTGCTTCTCGGACTTCACCAGTGCATAGAGATTGCTCGGTGAGCATTCTTGAACTCCCAGGTAGCTCGTGCGTGCATCATCCGAGCCAAACCACCACCGAAACCCACCTTTCACCATGTGACCCGTACTACGCCGCTGCCCACAGTCGTCGCCAACGAGCTACGGACCAAATCCCGCGACGCCACCACCACCAATCACTTCACGAGTTCCCCAGGGATGTTTTTCCTTTTGGCCGCCCTCCAGGAAACCCACTCGAACGCCGGCGCCGCCTCGATTGATCATCGCCGGCCGCCGTGCCCATCCAAGCCGTGCCGCCGTGACTCGTCGGTCAGCCAGCCTCGACCACCTCACTTCGTGAGATCACCACCACCATCTTCCCCAGGATCTTGCGAACACTTTTGGTGTTGGGATCGTCGGCCGAACCGCCGCCGCTCGCCGCCGGCGCCGGCGGGCACCGCCTCTGCCTCTCCATGGCCGACGCGCGTACTGACGTGTGGGCCCTAGGCGATTAGCTCACGGGGGCTAATTAGTAAAGGATTTAAAACCAGTAAAGATTAAACTGTAAAATACCTACCTATTACACGTGGGACCGAAGACTTTTTAGTAAATAACTAAAACATGGGGTACTCTTAATGAAGATGACGCCCACGTGGCAGGGACCGCGGGTTGAACCCTAAAATTTCCCAGGGACCATTTTGCAAAACTGACACCGGAGTTTGAAATTAGAAATTCAAATCAAATGGGTTCAAAAGGGGAATTGGGCTGAAAATATTCCGAACTTGTAAAATTCATAGAAAATTCATCTTAGCTCCAGATAATGTGAAACAAATTTTTTCTGATTCATAAAAACTTGCTCTATCTGACTGAAGGATAAAACATGACCACTTATGTACTGGAAACATCTCTAAAAATTGTATGGGCAAATGGTAGGATAAAACATGATTGAAGCTGGTAAAATTCATATGAAATTCATCCAGTCTGCAAAAATCATGAAACCACTTTTGTTCAACTCCTAGAGACATTCCCTACATTCTGGAAACATAAAACTTGCTACTTTTCTGTATAGAACACTACTTGTAATTTAAATGCTTAACTTGAACAAACAACCTTATAAAATTTGTATAAAATCCAAATTAAGTCCAAAAATTGTCAAACCAATTTTATGAGTCTTGTACAGTAGTACTCTATCTTCCTGTAACTTGGTAATTAGCTTTCACACTTCAATTATGTACACTAAAATTTGGTACATAACAACTAGGCTTAAGATATTAAATTTTAACACACTGAAATCCAAATAAAATGAAATGACACTTGTATGACCAGAACCTAACCAAAACCATAGGATCCCATTGCATCCATCATATGAACTCTTATTCTTATTGATTCTTATGTCTGTTCATTTTATTTATCGTGCACGCGTATGAATTGCATTAGGTACCGATACCGACGGGGTAAAGCAACTGGTTTTCTTTTGATCTTGCCGTGCTGAGTAAGAAGTTGCTGAGCCAGGCAAGTGCCCCTCCTTTGAACACTTTGGTCCTATGATTGACTGGGCAAAAGTATTTTGATTATAAATCGTGCATGCGCTAAATAGTTATATGTCTAAACTTATGTAAAATGTGGTAAATGGTAATTACCCCTAAATTGTTGCATGATCCTATTCCTTGATGATCCACCTTCCACGCCAAAACTAAACCTAAAATGAACTAGGTTTGCTTACATTTACTTGATGGGTACTTATTCATATTATGTGCCGCTTTATGCTATGCTATGGATTTGAAAAGCCCTATTACTTATTTGAAATATGGAATCTAGGATTTTAAACACCGATGAACAAAGGAGTGTTCATTTGGAATTACTTGTGAACTAAACCGATGGAAAACTGAAATTTATAGACTCGGGCGGCGGGTGGCGTGCATATGGTAGTAGTTGTACCCCAATAGGGGGAGCGTTCGCCTGGGTCGATTAAGTACTGAACTCTATGTCACCAACTAGGTATACAGTGCTACCACATGTGTCATTGTGGGGTGACCTTATCTTATTAAGTTTCTTGGTCACTAGCCTTGCATTTTGGTAGGTCGGAGCAGTATGGGTAGGGTCTATTGTACCCGTAACGGTAAATAGTTTGGTAGGTCGGAGCAGTATGGGTAGGGTCTATTGTACCCGTAACGGTAAATAGGACTATTCAGAGGAACTTCCCATATATATGTGACACAACAAAACTTTATTTATCGTGACGGCTGAGTTCCCGCACGAATACTTAACGGGTGACTAAGTTTGTCCAATACAACGGTGTCGTGCTTCGTGGGAAACCCGGGAAAGGTTGCGCCCACGGTGCTAGGGTACGGCGTGGGCCCACCTCCTAGCGGTGCCGCATTCTAGATGTGGTACGGAGTAACACACATCGTCGCTGGTGCAAGGCTAGTGATTAGGAAATGTAACAGCTACGTTGTGACCTCTAGGCCGCACTCACCGTGAGAGTGTGGGTGGTGTTTTGGATGACATCGAACCACCTAGAGTGTAGCCTTCGGGCTTCTATCACATCGTGTGGACGTCTACGAACTCTGCAGAGTTAAAACTAGCCGGTTAGCCGTGCTCACGGTCATGAGCGATTTGGGAAAGTGTCATGAGTATAGCTTTATGAATTTCAAATTGATCTTGTGAAATGGATGGTGGTGGGTATGAATATGGTGATGATATATGTCACATGATGTACTATACTATACATGTTTCTAAATGCTATTATAAAACTTCCGTTGCAAACTAACATGTATTGTGAAATAAATTTAGCTCTACGCAATAAACTGATACACTGCCATGATTCTTTGAAGTAGAGCTAGCATGTAGTTTGCTAGGTTTGTTTACCCTTGCCAGTACATTAATTTGTTAATGTACTGAGTCTTGCGTGTATATGTTTTTGTTTCTGACCCGCTGCAGGTATTGGATGCTGAGTGCCGAGTTTTTGCAGCTTTCATGCTGGACTTCTAGGAAGTCGGCTCACTAGGGCTTACCCTAGTTGGTATGCCTCTGGGAGGGTAGCCTCGCCTACCGCTGAGCCTCTGAATTATATTTGGCGTGAAGCCATTGTATAAACGTAGTTGTAATAAGACCTAAATTATGCATATGCTTTAGTTTCCCTCTTATTTTGATGTCATGCTTGGAGATAAATTGTGTGGGCTAGTTGCATTCCTAGGCAGCTAGCGCATACGAGGATGGGCTTAGGGTTTGCGAGACCGTTGTGGGGTAACGCTGGAGATCAAGTTCCGTGAGACGCGTATCGTTTCTGGTCTCCGCCATCGAGCGGGTGACGGGCGCGTCTGGTAATGGACTGACAAGTTACCCATGTCGATTGTCTCGTCGATCCTCTGTCCGGGTATTACAATTGGGTTGTTGAAAAGGTACTCGGCCATCGCCGCGGTTGCGTGAGGTTGAGCGGCTATTTTGGCGTGTATGGATCCCGCTCGACAAATATCGCAAAGGTCCTTGACCGAGTCCCTCACAACTCCTCAATTGTGGTGTTCCACAAACGCTTAACCACTTGAAGAAATCCTAGGCTTCAATCATATCTAGAGATGAGGAGATCATGTCCGAGGCTACTCACACCACAAGCGAAGATGAGGACAACATCTCCCATTCCTCCTTCAAGACTTCAATTTCCAAGGAAGAAGGGAAGGTCAAGCGCAAGAAGAAGGAGGAGGGCGAGAATGCAGAGACATCAACAAAGGCTAAGAAGAAGGGAGTGAGCATTCCATTTGACTATGTTAAGCTAAATCCTTCTTCTTATAACTTTGTTTAAGTTCCTTCCGGACGCGCTCCCACATTTGATGGGACTCGCTACGCGTCAAGGAGGAACATGATGAAGATGCATTTGATCTCGTTGCACCCTAGTGTATGGAATGTTGTGCTTACAGATGTCGACTTGTCAAATGATGATGCTCCCCCGACGCCCGAGGACATCAAGCATATCCACCTCAATACCCAAGCGGCAAACGTGCTCCTTGGTGCTCTTAGCATGGAGGAGCGCAACAAGGTGGATGGGCTTGAGGAGGCGAAGGCGATTTGGGACACCTTACGCGTTGCCCATGAGGATACCTCGTGTGTAAGGGAGTCCCGGATCGAGCTCTTGGAAGTCCAACTTGGTCGTTTCGTGATGGAAGAAGCTTACCCCCAAAGAGATGTATAATCGCATGATGGTGCTTGTAAACAAGATTCGTGGGCTTGGAAATGAGGAGATGACGGATCACTTCGTCGTGAAGAGACTTCTTCGCGCCTACGCCCCCGTCAATCATCATCTTGTCTCTCTCATTCATGAGCGGCGAGACTTCAAGAAGCTTACCCCCTCGGATGTGCTTGGTCGGATCATCTCCGATGAACTCATGTTTGAGGAGGCCAAGGAGGTCAAGAAGATCACTATGGCCAACGTTGCCGCCAAGAACAAAGGCGTGGCTCTCAAGGCCAAGTCCAAGAAGAAGAAGGCCATTGAAGAGGATGTGATGAGAGTGATGATGAAGATGATGATAGGGAAAGCGATGACTTCGCTCTCTTTGTGAAAAACTTCCGCAAGTTCATGAAGAGCGGATTCGGGAAAGATCAAAAGCAGCAATCCAAGAAGGCTTGCTTTGAGTGTGGTGATCCCGGCCACTTCATCGCGGATTGCCCCAAAAAGAGCAAGACCAAGAAGGCGACCAAGAAGAAGCCTCACTTTCGCAAGAGAGTTGGAGAGGCTCACATTGAAGATGTTTGAGAGTCGAGTGATGATGAAGAAAGCGATAATGAAGAGAGCGACTGTCATGCCCGGAATTTCTATCCAAAATTCCGCACGATTAGAGTTACCTCGTCCAGGAATCAACCGAGGCACTCAATAACAAATCGATATCAGAGTACAAGTCTTTATTGGCATTAACGATACCAAAATTTATCACAGAGGTAGATACAACCTCCCAAGAAATAAAAAAATCTAAGCAGCGGAAAAAAACTATCTAAGCTAAGCGCGGCTCCAGCTCCACTCCACAGGCACTCGACCAGGACTCCAGCCTAACCTTCCCAAACTCCAGCGTCGACGAAGAACTCTTCCTCTGGTGGTGGGAGAATTGCAAGGTGAGTATATGGAATACTCCGCAAATCATACAGCAAACAAGGGAATATGCAGTATGCAAGGAATAACCAGAGGATGGCATAATATGGATATAGCATAGCAGCATAAATTTTAAGTATAGGAGATAATTAATAAAACATTGCATTTAATAACAGTATTAAATCATCAACACGCAACCGAACCAGACTGCATGCGCCCAACCAATTCCGAAACCAGAGATAACCAATCAACCAAGTCAACCTTAACTCCAGCACCGGGAGTAACCAATTAACCAGGCCAACGATAACTCCAAACCTCAGAACCCCAAACTACCAAATTAATTAACCAGGTTTTAATTATTCAAGTGAGGGTGAGACTAATCACGAAAAACATTGCTAGGCTCGCCCATAACCGCGGGCACGGCTATTTGAATAGTTTTAACTCTGATCAGAGGTGTACCAATTTAGCCTTAGGACACGCTTCCCGCAGGGATTGTGACATGACCCGCATAGCAATGGTCAACGACGCAACAACACCCACCAGTTACGAGTCTCCCAAAACCAGATCGACTCCCCTGGCTCCCCCCATGGGCTTATCTCCGCCATTTCACAGTCGGGTGCGCCACATCGCCTCCCACTTCTACGCGAACCAAGCCGCTGCCCACGCTGGCTTAAGGGCAGTACGGATAATGCTTCGTAACAGTAGCTCGCGACCGGTCCTTAATTGTCATGAGCACGACAAACCAACAACCATACCATGTGCTCAGGACCCACCATTAGTCAAATTTTAGTTGGCAAGTTATTAATTAACTAACCACGACCACAGCCGTGAACTAACATCATTTAACCATAATATAATCGTAAGTGGAGTATTTAATGATCCCATTAGTGTGCTAAAGTTTCTAAGCATGGCTAAGCAAAGTTTAAACAATCTAGCTAAAACATTATATAGTTCTAGCTAGTCAAATTATTAAACCCCGGTTAACAAGGTACATGGAATCAAATGGCTGTATATAGGACTACCACCCATGACATTCAAAAATAAATGCATATTTGAAGTATAGCGAGAATTCATCGGTTCAACATGCTCAAAGATGTTAGGGACTATGTGACTTGCCTTGCTCACGCGTACTCTCGGGATCCTCCTCGAAGTAGTAAGCGTCCTCCGGAACGTCGGAAACTAAAGCAAATAACAAAACAGAAAATACAGTACATAAGAACACAGCAAAAACACTTATTATTATGTTTACTGTGTAAATTTTGATTTTTGAAGAATTTTGCAATTTGAATCACCCGATTCGGAGATCGGATGAATTAGTTATGGCTTTTACAAGATTTTAGCTACTTTAATGATTTTCAGATATTCAACGGATTTATGACGTAATAAGGATTTGAATTTAAATTTGAAAATAAAGATCATAGCGTCACAGAGAAAATGGACGGCCGAGATCGACCTATTAGATCGGACGGCACAGATTGGACAGCTAGAGTTGACTTAGTCAACTGTGACGTCATCGCTGGCGGCGACCCGTCGAGGAAGCGGCGGCTCCGGTGAACTACGGCGCGGCAGCGGGAGTAAAGCACATGCAAAGGAAGAGGGGATCACAGCGATCCTTACCGAAGCAAGAACAGCGGCGAAAGGAGGCGACACGGCGACCGGCGGCGAGGTTCTCCGGCGCAGGCTTCGGCTTGATGGTGATGACGGTTCTATGCTGAACTCCGGCGGGAACAGACGTCGGGACGACCTTCAGATCCTCCTTGCGAATCCTGCGGTGGTGACGGCGGGCGACGACGTCGACCGACACGACGGCAGCGGGCGGCTGGAGACGAGCAGCAAGCGGCGGCGACGGCGTGCGCGTGGAGAGAGCGAGAGAAGGCGCGGGAGACGGCGGCATTGATTTGTGAGGGTTGGAGGGGTAGGGGGGGTCCTATTTATAGCTGAGGGAGGCGAGGTCTGGGCCTCCAAGAATGTCGCGGCGGTGGCTAGGGTTAGGGCTCGGGGAGGAAACAAATCCGCGAAATTGGATAGGTTTCGGGCTTCGATTCTTGCGGGAAACGAAAGAGGAGAGCGAAGAGATAAAATCCCCCCAAAAATCCCGCGGAATTTGGTGGAGATTTGGCCGATTCGGTTGGGGCATTCGGGCTCTGTTCATCCTGTATAGCAAGCTGGAGGTAGGGGATGGATCTGACGCGTGGACCCCACGCGTTAGTGGTTCAGGCTGAAGGAGGACTGGAGGCAGACTTAGAAGCAGCTTGTGCTTGGCTGGGCTGCAGCTTGCGTAGGCTTGGGCCTTTGGTCTAGCACTGTGCAGTGCACGTGTGTGGGCAGAGAGGAGAGGCGCTGGGCCAGATTCGGCCCAGTGGCCTGGGGAGAGATTTTCAAAAGATTTTTGATTAAAACAATTCGTGAAATGATGTTAGGGACAGAGTAAATACTTTCGGTGCTCCAAAAATCCTGAGAAAATTCCAGAAAATCAAGGGGCCCCTAAAGTACTTGAAAATTTTTTATCTTGGCCAATTTCACTTCATAAATTTCATAGATTTTATTCTAGTCTTGCTTTTGAATTTTAAACTTATTCTAGAAAATCCATTAAACAACTGATGTATCAATTATTTATTCTTCTGGGTCGTGACAGCGACTCCGACAAGTGAAAGAGCAAGAGCAAGGGGAAGGGAGCCGCCAACTTTGCCGCCAAGTCCACTACCACCAAGAAGTCTCTATTTGGTGACTTGAGTGACAGCGAGGACGACAACGCGTCATATTGCTTCATGGCAAAGACACGCAAAGTAATGCTCCCCTCTAATCCTCCCTCTAGTGATGATGACTCTAGTGGCACCTCATCTAGCGATGATGAGGATATGTTTGAGGGCTTTAGCAAGAAGGCTATGCTTCATGTTTCCAAGCTTATGAAGGCATTGAAGGCTAAGGAGAGAACTTTTGATAGGCAAGAGGATTTACTAATCCATGAGAAGGAAAAGTGCCTTGCCCTCGAGAGCCAATTGGATTTGGAGAAAGGGAAGGTTGCCTCCTTGACTATGGATTTGAACTCCATCAAGGATGCAACTACTATTCTTGAGAACAACAATCTTGCACTTAAGGAGAACCTTGTGAGTTTGACTAAGACTCACAAGGACCTTGAGGAGCAATTTTTCATTCTTTAGAATAGTTCCTCCCCTTCCGACAATTCCACCCATGCCTCCAATGCCTCCACAAGCAAGGGATGTGCTCTTTGCTTTAGCTTGGATTTAAATGCTTATGCCACTAACATGCAAGCTATGGAGGACCTCAAGAAAGAAAATCAGTGCCTTAGGACTTTGGTGGACTTTGGTTGCTTGAAGTCGACCCAATCCAAGGAGGCATTGTACAAGACAATGTACAACAATGCCAACCGACATGGCTTCGGGCTTGGGTACATTCCAAATGAATCAAAGTTCCCAGAGTCCAAGAAGAGGAAGGTGGAGCTCAAGACTAAGGTGGCTTTCACCAAGAGTTCACCAACAAGTGAACCCAAGCCTACCTCTTCCTCTCCCAAGACTTCACCAAGCACTCCACCGAAGTCGCCTTCAAGGCCCAAGCCAAGCCTCAAGCAAGTGCTTCTCCGAAGCAACAAGACAAGGCTCATGGCAATGGTCACTCTAAGGCCCAACCAACTCAACACAAGGCCTCAACCAAGGCTTCAACGAAGACCCCAAGGCAACCAACAAGAAGCATATGCCTCACTCCAAATTTCGTGTTTCTTATGTTATCTTGAAGGACCGTCTTGGTCATGTGGTCGCCAAGATCATGGGTACCAAGAAGGAGAGGAGAATCCAAACTTGATGGAGTTTGGGTTCCTAATTTTACGGCTTGATTGTCTTTTGTAGACATACTCCTCCGGTGGATCAAGTTGGGTGGTGGATAGTGGGTGCACTAACCACATGACGGGAGAGAGGGGTATGTTTACATCATTTGAGGACGGCGCCGGGCAACACACAAGCATTATATTTGGTGATGATAGCAAAGGAAAGGTTGAAGGCCTCGATAAAATTGCTATCTCCTAAGATTCCTCTATTGAAAATGTGTTGCTTGTCAATTCTTTGAACTACAATTTATTGTCCGTCTCTCAATTGTGCAAGAGTGGTTTTAATTGCCTTTTTACCGAGAAAGCGGTCATTGTGTTTAGAAGAGATGATGAGTCCAAGGTATTTAGAGGACGACTTGTGGGGGACCTTTATCTAGTGGATTTTTCACTTGATAAAGTAACTCCGGAGTCGTGTCTAATTGCTAAGTCCGCACTTGGGCGGCAATGGCATCGCCGGCTAGCTCATGTGGGGATGAGGAACTTATCAACTCTTATAACCGGTGATCACATTCGAGGTATCACTAACGTCTTCTTTTAGAAAGACCGTGTGTGTAGCTCTTGTCAAGCCGGAAACAAGTCGGAGCACCTCATCGACCAAAGAACGTGGTGACCACCAAGTGTACCTTCGAACTCCTACACATGGACTTATTCGGGCCCGTTGCATACTTAAGCATCGGAGGTAACAAGTATGGTTTCATTATTGTCGATGACTATTCCCGTTTCACTTGTCTATTCTTTTTGCATGACAAGAGCGAAGCCGTAGAGATCTTCAAGAATTTCCTCCGAAGAGCCCAAAATGAGTTCGAGGTCAAATTGAATAGAGTAAGAAGTGACAATGGTGAGGAATTCAAAGTCTTGTCGATGGAGGAGTTCCTTGATGAAGAAGGCATCAAGCATGAGTTCTCGGCCCGCTACGATCCCCCTCAAAATGGGATAGTAGAGGGGAAGAACCAAACGCTCATTGAAGCTGCGAGGGCCATGCTTGATGAATACAAGACACCGAACACCTTTTGGGCGGAAGCGGTCAACACGGCGTGCCACGCGATCAACCGCTTGTATCTTCACAAGCTAGTCAAGAAAACCGCCTACGAATTGTTGATCGGGAAGAAGCCTAATGTGTCCTACTTCCGGGTATTCGGTTGTAAGTGTTTCATTCTAAGCAAATGTCCTTGATCCTCCAAGTTTGCTTCCAAAGTCGATACCGGATTCTTGCTATGCTATGAGGCGAATGCTCACGCCTATAGGGTCTTCAATAACTCCATCAGAGTGGTTGAGACTACTAGGGATATGACATTCGAAGAATCTAATGGCTCTCAAGTAGAGCAAGTTGTTCCTCTTGTTATAGTTGAGGAGAATTCATCTTTGGTCATCAAGGACGAGGCGATAGGGGACATTTGACCACATGTAGCGGATGGTGAACAAGAAGACACCGACAAGACTACCTCCCCTCATGTGGCAATCCCTAGACCCGATGATCAAGGTGATCAAGACGGAGAAACTCAACCACACTTGGATGAAGACGATGCCGAGGGTGCTCAAGAGCAAAGAGGCGCCGATGAAGCTCAAGCCCCCTCGGTGCACCTTCCAAGAATTAGCCAAGGGATTCAAAGAGATCATCCGGTTGACAACAGCTTGGGTGACATCCAAAGAGGGGTAACAACTAGATCTAGTATTGCAAATTTTTGTGAATTTTACTCGTTTGTTTCCTCTTTGGAGCCACTCAAGGTAGATGAAGCGCTTAAGTATCCGGATTGGGTGCTTGCCATGCAAGAAGAGCTCAACAACTTTACCCGAAACCAAGTTTGGGAGCTTGTTGAACGCCCTAAGCAAAATGTGATCGGTACTAAATGGGTGTTTCGCAACAAGCAAGATGAGCACGGAGTTGTGACGAGGAATAAGGCAAGACTTGTGGTGCAAGGCTTTACGCAAGTTGAGGGGTTGGATTTCGGTGAAACGTTTGCCCCGGTCGCAAGACTAGAGGCAATACGAATCCTCCGTGCGTATGTCGTGCACCACAACTTCAAGCTTTACCAAATGGACGTCAAGAGCGCCTTCCTCAACGGTCCAATCTCTGAGCTCGTGTTCGTGGAACAACCTCCCGGATTTGATGACCCGAAGAAACCCAATCACGTGTACAAGTTTCACAAGGCACTCTATGGCTTGAAGCAAGCGCCTCAGGCTTGGTACGAGTGTCTTCGTGACTTCCTCCTCAAGAAGGGCTTCAAAATCAGGAAAGTAGATTCTACACTCTTCACTAAGTCCATTGATGATGATCTCTTTGTTTGCCAAATATATGTCGACGACATTATATTTGGTTCTACTAATAAGGACTTTTGTGGTGAGTTTACCATGCTAATGACGAAGCGTTTTGAGATGTCGATCATGGGAGAGTTGAAGTTTATTCTTGGATTCCAAAGTGAAGCAACTCAAGGAGGGAACCTTCATCTCTCAAACCAAGTACACTCAAGATATGCTTAAGAAGTTTGACATGGCGGGAGCGAAGCTGGTGAAGACACCCATGCAATCCAATGAGCATCTCGATCTTGATCAAGGTGGAAAACCCGTCGACCAAAAGGTTTATCGCTCCATGATTGGATCCCTACTCTACTTATGTGCATCACGGTCCGATATCATGCTTAGTGTAGGGATGTGTGCAAGGTTTCAAGCGGCTCCCAAGGAATGTCACTTGGTAGCCGTCAAGAGAATTCTAAGGTACTTAGTTCATACTCCAAACCATAGGTTATGGTACCCTAGAGGCTCAACCTTTGATCTAATTGGCTATTCCAATTTGGATTATGTCGGTTGCAAAGTGGATAGGAAAAGCACTTCCGGCACGTGTCAATTTCTTGCTAGAAGTCTTGTTTCTTGGTCCTCAAAGAAACAAAATTCTATCGCTCTCCACCGCCGAAGCCGAATACATCGCGGCCGGAAGTTGCTGTGCCCAACTCCTATGGATGAAACAAACCTTGAGGGACTTTGGCCTAAACCTCCACCATATACCTCTCCTATGTGACAATGAGAGTGCCATCAAGATAGCCAATAACCCCGTTCAACATTCTAGGACCAAGCACATAGACATTCGCCACCACTTACTAAGGGACCATGAAGCCAAAGGAGATATCACCCTAACCTATGTGAGAACCGACAAACAATTGGCCGATATCTTCACCAAGCCCTTAGATGAGCAATAGTTTTGTGAGTTGAGGAATGAACTAAACATCTTAGATCCTCGTAACAACTCTTGACATCTTTGATTGACCCTCTCTATGGTCAATTAGAGTTAAAAGAGAAATGGACATCAATCCTATGAGTTCTAGTGTCCTTGAGATCACATTTTGTGTAAATGTGGTCTTGGCACAACTTTGAACTCATACAAAAGCCCTCATGGGCGAAAAACCCTTGGAAAATGTTTGTGAAAAATTGTGTACCTATTTTGTCTTGAAAAATCTTTTGGATCTTCTCTAAAATCTTTTTATGGCCATTGTTTTGTGTTGATGTATTGCTGGCTGACTATGACAAGAATTCATATATGTTACATATCCAAAATTCCTTGAGCATCATTTTCTGTTGCCTGTCCGGAGTGTCCGGACCATTGGTCCAGACAGTCCGGTCAGTCCGGAGTTCTTCGTTCCAATTTGTTCGGAACATCCGCTAGACCCCTTCTGGATCGCTGATCCTGTCTAGATACTGCGTCCAGACAGTCCGGTCCAATGTCCGGACCACCCGGAGTATCCAGTGGACACCTTCTGTATCCACCTTTCATCTGCGCATGTGCGCTAAGTGTTGACCAGACTCCCTGTCCGTATAGTCCGGACCACTATCCGGTGGCTTCGGACTGTCTGCTGAACACCTTCTATATAGGCCTCTTTCCTTCGATTCCAGGTCCGGACACCTGTCCGGAACATCCAGTCTGTCCAGACACTCCGGCAAATGCGGTCGGAGCCTCCGGACAGCCAATCAGGCCTATATATGCGCGCGAACCGTTTTTCCCTCTCCTGCTCACTTCACTTGCGCGTTTCTCTCTCCTCTCCACTGGTGGCCGTCGCTACCTCACCTCTCCGGCGAATTTTGACGTGATTCTCTCCATGGGATCGATCCCTCGCGCATTCCCACTTGCCTAGGAACCGTTTCCTCCACAAGTTTGATCCGATCCCTCGAGGTATTGCCCTATTTCTCCGTCTAGGGTTCTTTGTTCCGATCTCGAATCTTGGGCATTACTTTCGATTTCCTTTGGTTAGAACACCTGCATTCTATCTCTAGTAGCCATAGGAATTCGATCCCCTAGATTTTGTGGTGGATTTGGGGATTTAGAGTCGATCTACCCTGTCCGGACTGTCCGGACGGTAATTTCAGTTTTTGAGTTGTTTCATACTCAGTCGATATCTCCTGTCTACCCTATTCAGATGGCTCGTGTGAAGACTACAGAGGGCATTCGTGGTCGTTATGTTGAGCGAGATGAGATGGAGGAAAACTTGGATCAGCCACAGCAGCCCGAAGTTGTTCGACACAATCCCTCGCGCGCCTCACGTGCTGAAGGATCCAAGGCTGCTGTCGGTGCTGGTAGTTCCAGGCCTAGTGCCAGTGAGCGAGGGAAGGGCAAAGTGGCGGAAACGGCAAAGAAGCCACCCATGAAGAGGCCTGCGAAGAGATCAAGAGGCACAGCCCACTTTGTTATGGATCCTCCTCCTCCATAGCGTTAGCCTCAGCAGCAGCAGCAGGGAGGTCGCTATCAAGGGCCGATCAAGTTGACGTTTACTCCAGTTGAACAAGTCCCTGGCCATCACAGGGTCAACTACCTCCGGAGCAGAGGTCAAGTTGCAACTCAACGAGAGAAGAGGCCTTGGGATGAGGAGAAGGATGAGGACATTGAAGACTACCGTTTTCACAATCGCTTTCACGCCGACTACTACTCTACCGTGATTCTGCATCGACGTGATAAGGCTTTTGTGAGAATGGGATGGATCAACCGGGTTGCTTTTGAGGAGTCAGCCAATCCTGTTTTCTAGAGTGTGGTAGAACTTTGCAAAGCCAAAGGTCTTTACAATATCATGGGCTTTGAGAAGGACTACAACATGGAGGCTGTCGGTCAGTTCTACACCACCATCTTCTTTGACCACAGTTATATTAACGTTGAGAGGATGACTTGGATGCTTGAGGGTGTTTGTTACTCGTGCACCTTGCTTTGCATTCTCGGATTCTCTGAAGGTGACGTTAAGGCGGCAAGCATTCACACCGATTTGAGAAAGTTTCTTGTGCATGAGTCTGCCTTCAAGTATGAGAACTCCAGCCGTGCCACTCTGGGGACAACCAAAGGACTTCTCCCTCGCTACAAGACCCTGAACCTCATGTTCAGGCAGACGATCAATCCAAAGAGTGGGGATTCAATGACTGTTCAATCAAGGGCTCTGGATCTGCTTGGATATTGTCGCCTCACTGAGCCAACCTTCAGTGTATCTCGTTTCATCTGGGATGAGATTAAGTCAGCTTCTATGGATCCCAGGAAGGCAGCACCTTATGCTCCGTACATTCAGGAAGTGATCGATCGTGTCTGTAGAGATATAGTCATCATTCCTGATGTGGATCATCATGCTTACAAGCCAGTGGATCCGACAGAGCCTCCTGCTTCTCGTCGTGCTGCAAAGCGCCACACTGCTTCCACCTCAGCTCCTTCTTCGTCTACTCAGCAGACTTCACCTATTCGCAAGGCCCTGCAGCTTCTCCTTGGAGCTTGCGGGAAGATTCAGAGGCGTCAGAAGAAGACAGAGGAGCGTCAGAAGAAGATCATGCGCCACCTCAACATCTAGGATGACATTTCTGATGTTTCAGATGATGAGGCTTGGACGGATCCCTTTGGTCCTGCCGGAAGTGATCCAGGACAGAGTTCTTTGGCCCCGCCTGTGCCGCCCTTCTGTGAGACTCCTGTGCATGTTGGCTCTCCTCTCGAGTCTGGTTCTCTTAAGGGCACCTCTGAGGAGGAAGAGGCAGCATATCAGTCCGACGGCAACGGCGGCGATGACAATGACGGCGGCGGCTCGACAGCACGCAACTCCAAGGATGACTACGAGGATGACGACTGACTACCTTTGGCTCTCCTCTCCCTTTTGGTGTCTTGATGCCAAAGGGGGAGAAATATCTATCCTGTCGATCCTTGGGTTGAGATGTGCTCCCCATATCTTTGAACTTCGTTGAATTTGATCTATTCCTGAACATGTAATAACTACTATGTGGGTGCTACTTGTGATGATTGCTAGTGCTAGACTATGCTTATTTTACCTAGTTTATTATCTCTTAGCACTTGTGATGATCCATGCTTGCTTGGTGTGATGTTTATTGTATTTCGCATCTTGCCATGTCATATTTACTTTGATGCATTTGTACACACACCATCGCACCCTACGAATGCAAAGCGATAGGGGGAGCTCATGCCTACATATGTGTTATATGAGTCTAATTCATATTTTTGATATGCACAAATTTAGGGGGAGCCATCTCTATCACTTTGGATTCAAAACTCATTACTATATATCTCTTGTGAGCCTTAATAAGTGTTGTCATCAATCACCAAAAAGGGGAGATTAAAAGTGCACTAATTCACCCTAGTGGGTTCTGGTGATAGTTGACAATATTAATTAAGGGACTAATGTTTGCTAATGAGTTGTGAAGCTTAGCAAGAAGACAAGTGAACCCCAAATTAGACGAGAATTCAAATGACGATGATTAGGACGCCGTAGCGGCTCAAAGGATTAGATATAGGATTGCATATACATTTTGAGTCGTAGGAAAAGCCGTACTATCAAGGGGGATCGACTAGTTAGAACTTGGATCAACCTCTGAATGCTCCAAAGGATCAAGTCTACACTAGCGTCTGAGAGACACACTTGTAATGCACATCACTTGCACGTTTTGGTTTGGCACAGTGCGTCCGGAGTGTCCGGACTTTATGTCCGGAGTATTCGGACATGGGCTGTCCGGAGCCTCCGGCTACTTTTGCCGAAGTGTCCGGATATGGGGACCACCGTTCAAACGGCTAGTGAACGTCACTTGTTACACGTCACTTGTTACACGTCACAGTGTAACGGCTAGGAGGTCCGGACTATCCGAACAAAGCGTATGGAGTGTCCGGACCCCCTGTTTCCAACGGCTAGTGGGTAGGTGCGTGGGATATTTAAATCCATCCTCTCCCACTGAGCTTGGTTGGCTGCCACATTCATTTCCTACCACTCCTAGAGTTCTAGAGCACTTATTTCTCCTCACTTAGACTTAGATTGATCTAGGGATTAGGTGAGAAGAGAGGATGGGTTGTGAGAGTGTGTGGATTTGATCCTTGAAGAGCACTTGGAGCTTGGACAAGATCTAGCTAGTTGGATTTGTTACTCTTGGAGATTTCATCTCCTAGACGGCTAGGTGTCGCCCGGAGCGCCATTCGACGTGTGGTTACCCGGGAGAAGTTTGTACGGGATTTCCTCTCCGTAACGAGGTAAGTGAGTATAAAACCCAGCTATCACATAGAAGTAGGGATCGATAGAGCAAGAGTGCTACTAGGAACTAGGACTCCCGGCTTGGGACTTGATTATGGGATCGTCCGGTGAGTAGCTAGTCCGAGAGCTCCTTGGAGATCGAGGCCAACTTGTGTGTGATAGCTGGGTGAGGTTTGAGATCGTTCGATCTCTCTCCTTGGAGCGCCCCAACATGGAGTAGGATCTTTGGGTCCGAACCACGGTAAAAACTCGTTGTGTCTTTCTCTCCTTTTCTGTATTGCTTCTTACACTTCTTGCATCCTCTGGAAATTCCCCTCGAGGAATTTCGTGACTGTAGGTCCGGAGGCTCCGGTCACCTTTGCAGGAGTATCCGAACCCACCGGACTGTCCGGACCATTGGACCGGACTGTCCGGAGATTTGACTTCCGCTGTTAAGTGTTTGCAGGAATATTTTTTAGGTTGCGTCTATTCACCCCCCCTCCGACCGTTCACTCTTCTCTACATAATATACTTTGTTTTCCATTTCCGTAAGATATCTCAGGGAAGGATCACTTGGTGTATTTGATTGATACATCAAAGTCTATTCTCAATTTTTATGCCACCTTACGGTTTAGTAAAAGTTTACATTCATTCGTGCAGTAGATAGCTTCTTCGCCATTATTTAGTAAGTACCGTTATAATTTAGAATTTGTTTCACAATATAAGTATTACTAGCGTCAGGGAGAGTTCAAAGAACAATTGTATCATCATGATTCAATTGATTCCATTATATTAAAAAAATAAATGTTTCTAGCATCACTCATTTAATGAGGGGCAGCAATATCTGTCTCCTCAATATAAATCCCTGATAAATAACCCCTCACGAACAACTGAGAAATACTTGTATTGTGAAAATTCATTTAGAAAAATCCTATTTCTCAGGGATAAAATTGCATATACCCTAAATTCCGAACCATACGTAGCTTGAAATAATGGTTCATCGAGGATTACAGATATAAATATTGATTAAAGCAAGAATCAAGAAAGAAAGTTTTGCCCACAATTATTAATGGGTTCTATCACCTCAAGAACATCTTATATAAAGCCCCCTAGCTTACCCTCCTCTCCCACTCTCAATCTCTATCCCTCCCTTATCATTCTATCCATCTAGTATGTCTGAATAATCAGCTCTTTCAGGTTGCGATGCGGTCTCATACTGTCAAGTACTTGCTCGTGAGATACTGCAACAGGTTTTGGTTGTGGCATGTGTCCCCAATCTGATATCTCGTTGGAAAACAATAAACACAGTGATTCAATGTGTCTTTTATTATGTAATTGTGCTTTGCTCGCATCCTCAATGCTAGCTACATCATCCAATCCATTTATACCAAGCACCCTTATACTGTTCAAGTTTCCAAGCTCTCTTATGTTACAGCTACAACCATATCTGGTGACATTCATCTCCGACAAAGTGTGAAGGTTAATCAGTTTCCCAATTCCACACACTGCAAGTCCTGTAAAATCCACGGTCCGCAGATTATATAGCTGGGGCATAGTAGTACATGTTATATTTCTTCCCATAATTTGCAATACTCCCACTGAAAATGTCGTACAGTTTTAGGTCACCTAGGGCTTGCAGTGGAAGTGAAGTGTCCGCAGTTTCTTATAGTTCAAAAGGAATGCGTCATGCATATAATAGTTAAGTCCTCCTGGCATCATTACGAATGACCTCATAAAATGTGGAGCAACCAAAGTTTCATTGATTCTACAACACTGAAAGACAGACATATAACGATTATATATGTCGTGGAATTTCAGTTACTGTTTCCCCTTCAAGTCCAAAGAAGTCTTCCCCAGCAAGAAAGCAAGCAAGATCATGGACAAGGTCATGCATGGCGTAATCAGAGAAATGTACTTGAAGAAATGACCTCTGAACTAGTCCATTGAAATATAAATTTCCCACATCCCCTTTGTCATTAATCACATCACATCGAAGGAGAGGTCAAGTGATTTCCACAATTCAACCACCTCGTATTTAATAATTGGATAGTCTTTTGGAAATAGAGAAAGGGCAACAAAACATTTTTTCAGGTACATAGGCATGGGCTTGTAGCTCAACTCCAAGGATGGCAATATCTCATTCATCGGCTTCTCCAAGCCTCATATGTCACATTCCAAGATATTTCTCCATGTTGTTTCATCAACTTGAAAGCGCAACATGCTCCCTACTGTCCGAATTGCTAGAGGCAGGCCCTTACACTTTCTAACAATGTTCATGCCAATCTCCACCAGGTTTGCTGGGGTTGCATTCTCTTGGTTAGCAAAAGCTACCTGGTCGAACAATGACCAGCTGTCATCAGAATATAGGCAGTTTATGGAGTAGGAATTAGGTGTTGTCCGTACCATCCTTGCAATGCTCTCGTTGCGGGTGGTTACAATAATCTTGCAAAGCTCTGTGCTCCTCATTGGCATGCACAAAAGTTCCCAGCAATCACTTCGGTCATTCCATACATCGTCCAGTACAAGTAAAACTACCACACAAACACACATTTGTGCCGCCTTATCTGTGCCGGTCACAGAAAATCCGGCAAAGATAACAGCGTCCCGCGCTCCCAGATCCCGCAAAACACATCAAGGCCGGACTGTGTAATCAACCGGCACAAATGCTCAACCATTTATGCCGGTTGTTATATAACCGGCACAAATATATAACCGGCACATTAGTACCGGTTCGAGAAAACAACCAGTACTAAAGTGTACGATTATTTGTGCTGGTTAACCATCGACGCCGGCACAAATTTTTTTGGGGCCAAAAAATGGGCGGGAAAACACATATTTGTCACGGGTGCTAATAGAACCGGCACTAATGGCATATGTGCATTTGTGCCAGTTTTATATTTTCGGCGGGAAAACACATATTTGTACCGGTTGTATTTAGGGACCGGCACAAAAACGGCCCATATTTGTACCGGTTGTAATGTTGAACCGGCACAAAAGCTCCGCCTATATATAGGTTGCTCCCACACCACTCCTTAGCAGGTCGATCAGAACAGGGCAGGGAGACCCTGTTCTGTACTTGCAGGAGGGGGCAAAATTTTGCATTTTTTTCCAGCAAATCCGTCGATTTGATCGATTAAGATGGTGGTTCAAGCATCATCAAAGGTAGGTATACGTGCATCTAGTGGTTTTTAAGTTTAGATATGTGTTTATAATTGTAGATCTGTTTTTAAAAGACATATGAGATAGCTTATGTTAGATCTATATATAGCTTAGTGCCATTTGTTGATATGTGATTTTAGTGACGTAGGATAATTAGGTTTGATCTCATAAGTTAAATAGTTTAGTGACATAAGATATTAGGATTTTGTGACAATTATTTTTTAGGTGCTTATTTACTCAATTTTGAAATTGAAATAGTTGTCTTTAATATATGACATTATTTATTCTTGTAGATTCTTATAATTATTTACTACCACCGTCCCATAATATAAGCAGTTTTTAACTTTTTGCGGTCTTCGAGATGCTACTTTGACCAATAATATTTGTAAAACTATGCAATTTCAAAATGAAATAGTTGCATATTATAATAGTTTGTTTAATGATGAATCTAATAACATCGTTTTTACGTGATAGTTTATTTTAAATTTTTCACTATTAATAGTCAAAGTTTAAAATGTTTGACTTTGACTATTCTACAACTTGTTATATTTTGGGACGGAGGGAGTAATAACTATGATAGTTTGAAATTTTACATATTTATTATTAACTGCTAGGGCAACCAGGATATTTAATTAGAGTCTTGAATATACTGAGAAATTCTTAATTAGTTCAAATATTTATGAACTGCTAATTTGAATGGTTTAAATAATTATTAACTGCTAGTCTGAATGGTTTAAATCATTATTAACTGCTAGTTTGAATTGTTTAAAAATTTATTAAGTGCTAATCTGAATGGTTTAAATATTTATTAACTGCTAGGCCATATGCTTGATGTAGACTTAATATACTATGCAAATTCTTAATTAGTTTAATAAGGAATGTAATATATTCGGCATTTGACACATGGATGTTTTTACTCACTTAGTCACATGCTTGTAATTAGTTTAATTTTAGTGGATCCTTGTCTTGATGAGCACGAAAACGCTTAACGTTTATAGATCGATTGGCATTGGATGTACAATTTGAAACGAGCCTCCATGCACTAGTAGGGTACCCCTCATCGGTAAATGTCCCTATCAGAGTTACCGATTAGGTATACCCTCGTTACCCGGAAGGACGCAGTATACCGGAAAGGTATACGTTCATGAATAAGGAAATAAGAACAGAGTATGTGCAAGATGCGGGGCAATACGGAAGCCGAACAGTGCAATAAAGGAAACGAGAAGGAATATTGACCGTATGGAACATGGGTTCTCCTAATCGTGAGGAATTTCAAGTCGGAGTCCCGTTCAAGGACTGTAGGGAACCCACGGTATAAAAGGATTGCTACCCCCATGGGTACGGGGCGGATCGATCAAGCCACGAAAGAAGCCAAAGCCGTTTCCACCGTATTAGCCACCAAAGTCGCCGAGATTGTGTTTCGAGTCGTTCGAGTACGATCTCGTCAACATCCAACCCACTACATATTGTACTCCATACTCGGGGAATCCCCCCTCTATCAATCCCATATAAACTGGAGTAGGGTATTACCTTCCGAGGGCTTGAAACAGTATAAAAAATCATTGCCTTAGAGTAGCGTCATGTCGTATTACTATAGTCCTTACGCCAACGTTCCCCCCCGTCTTATACATACCCCGTCTACGGATACCAGCCGTTGACAGTGGCGTGCCAGGTAGGGGGTCTTGGTGTTCAAGGACCTCTCAACATGCTCTCTGGCTACATCGACTACAACATTGGGCGCGTCCCCGCACCGCCCGCTCCAACGACATTGGTTTGGACCCAGGTGGGCTCAATCGCTTTCCCAGTCTGCACCACCGTTTCAGCCACACCCGACCCGCCAGCGTTCGTGAAGCAAACGAAGGTCGCAGCTAAGGAAGAGGCAACCAAGAGGACGGCAGGCCCTCCCGCATTAGCAGAGGACGAAGCTCCGACTACAACGACTGCCAGAAAACAGCCCACCAATACTACTTTACGATATCCAGCATCTTCGGGAAAAATCTACATCAAGGTCAACGCATGGTGCGCCATCCACAAGACCTCCGAACACTCTCTCGAAGACTGCAAAACAATTCAACGCATCAAGGCTTGTGTGGACCAAAACGGACAACAAGAAGCAGCTCGAGTCTTCGTTCGCTGGTGTCCTATCCACAATAGCCGAACGCATAGCATCCTGGATTGCCGAGTATACTTGAAGGCCATGGACTACCCGGTCCCGCCAAAAACGACTAGGCGTACTCGACGGCACCAGGGCGGCAAAGAAAGATTTACTCCTAATCGCTTTGTTGGAGCCATCATCTCCGACCTAGAAGCCTCCACCACTCAAGACGATCAAGACGGCTACTCGGTGTCTAAATCCTGCAACTCTCGAGTTGTCTATGCCGTGGACGGAGACGATGCTTCAGCCTCCGCTTCAATGACTCCTGCACAGCGACTGGCGACAATGCAGCAGATACTCAATGAAGCTCCCACCGACGTTGCAGCCGGTACCGAGATAACGTCGTGGACTGATCGACTACGAGAAGCGGCTAGAAATCTCGATTCAGCGCTCGTGGAAGCCGGGCAACCCTAGCAGTCTTCCCTCTCAGAAGCCGCAAGGAGAGCTGCTGCAGCGGACGGCGACGCAGCGGCACGAGCAGCGGCAGCTACTGATATAAACGCAATAGGGCATCCAACGCCGGTGGCAAGAACACCCAATCAAGACGCTAACGCTCTCGATGAGGTCCATGACGAAGAGCCCGGCGACAACGAGCGCCGCCATCCTCAAGGACGAGCTAATCAAGAACGAACACCTCCCGCAGATCACGACCGCACCGACAAGCGGTGCCGAGATCATGAAAAACGCCGTCACCACACTTCCCATCCCCGACGACACACGGATGACGACGCCCACAGAGAAGATCGAAACCAAGACGGACACAGAAGGGAGGCCGATGGCGACCGCCAGAATCAATCTCATAGCGGACCAAACGACTGAAGGGAATTCAACTCGCCGCATCCGCGAAGGAACCGTTCACGTGGGTGTCACTCCCGATCTCCCCCCAGCGACCCCTCATCGTCGTCCTCATCTTCTGAATCACGCCACTCTCCGCGTGGTCGTAGACATGTCGATTGCTCCCCGTTCATCCCGGACAGCGGTTGCAGATCCTTTGTACCAGCACTGCGAGAAGTGCGGTGGCCAGAGAAGTTAAGACCAGGATCAATTGAAAAGTACGACGGGAGTACCGATCCAGAGGAATTCCTACACGTCTACTCCACCGTCCTCTACGCCGCCGGAGCTGACGACTACGCGCTGGCAAATTACTTGCCCGCTGCACTTAAAGGACCGGCGAGATCATGGTTGGTTCACTTACCACCGCGATCAATTAAGTCCTAGGAAGACTTGTGGTACCAGTTCGTGGCCAACTTTCAGGGTACCTACAAACGACATGCCGTCAAAGACGACCTCCATGCGATGGTCCAAAACACAGGAGAATCACTAAGAGATTTCGTACGACGATTCAATGAATGTCGCAATACAATCCTAGAGATCAGTGACTCCTCAGTAATCCAAGCTTTTAAAACCGGTGTTCGGGACCGATACACTACTCAAGAGCTGGCTACCAAGAAAATTTCAAGTACTCGGAAGCTGTTTGAGATCGTCGACAGATGCGCACACACCGACGATGCGTTACGACGAAAGGGTGGAAAGAGCACTAAGGGCGAGGACAAGAAGTCAACTGGGAAGGACGCCCCAAAGCCGAGTAAAGACAGGAATCACAAAAGCGGAAAGCATAAGGTGCCCACCGAGGTTCTGGCCATAGATCAGGTGGAA
This sequence comes from Leersia perrieri, assembly GCA_000325765.3. NCBI lineage: Eukaryota > Viridiplantae > Streptophyta > Magnoliopsida > Poales > Poaceae > Leersia > Leersia perrieri. The sequence goes on from CM002478.1 coordinate 8,180,901, forward strand.
ACCTCTAAGCGTGCCAACCCGCAGGATGATAAGTCTCGACGACCGTGGTGCCCGATCCATAAGACGAATTCTCATAACCTAGAGGACTGCAGCGTCTTCAAGAAGGCCCTAGCTCGACAACAGAATCCAGACAATGATGGCAACAGCAATAATAAGCGAGTACGAGTCGTTGAAACCAGCTCGGCAACAGAAGACGACGAGCTTGCCTTCCCCGACCAGAACCTCCATCTTTCACACATCTTTGGCGGGTCAACAACATACTCGTCCCGACGCAAGTACAAGAAGGCAGAGCGCGAGGTCTGCGCCATAACGCGCGCGAGAACCTCAAAGATGAAGTGGTCAGAACACAAGATCGAATTTTCCGAAGCTGACCACCCAGAATCAACAATGATGCCTGGCAAATACCCTATTGTATTCGAGCCTACAATCAGGAACGTCAAGGTGGCCCGTGTCCTCATCGATGGAGGGAGCTCGATAAACCTCTTATTCGCTTGTACTCTGGACGCAATGGGGATCTCGAGAAGCGAGTTGAGCCCCTCTGGTCAACCCTTCCATGTGATAACATCGGAGTCATCATCTAAGCCACTGGGCAAAATCACGTTGGCAGTAACATTTGGACAATCCAACAACTTCCGAACAGAACAAGTCACTTTTGATGTTGCTGACTTTGAGACAGCATACAATGCAATCTTGGGAAGAACTGCACTTGCCAAGTTTATGGCAGCATCCACTATGCCTACCAACTACTCAAGCTCCTGGGACCGAAAGGGACCATCACGGTCCAAGGCAACGCTAAGCTCGCTATACAGTGCGATAAGCGTAGACTCGACATGGCGGGTCAAACTCTGCAAAAGAGTTCTCCTATGCCGTTATTATCATCGGCACCTACGTCAACTCTGCAAAAGAGTTCTCCTATGATAAATAGAAGAAAAGTACACAAATGTTCTTATTAGACGATCTGTTCGAATACAATAAAGTGTTCTGACATAATTACAGAAACAAGGCCTACAAAATTACTCAAGACAAAGCGGGACGACACTTTCGGAGACAGCGGCGGCCTGGTCGGAAGCCTGGGCATGGTCGGGATTAACCTCCCCATTCCGCAGTAGCGCCTCAAGATCCACGTCTGGATAGTTCACTTTGACACAGCCCAATTGGGGGCAGCGCCAGTGTGAATCCTGGTGGACAGCCTCTCCTGCAGCGCCTTCACATGCTTGTCGACCACGCCCTCTAGTGCCGTCATGAGTTCCCCCATCCCCACCGTGACCGAAGTCTCGTCGGGAAATTTTGGGATCTCGATAACAACACCGAGGCCAGACGCAGTCTGGTGTAGCAAGGTGAAGCTCTGCTGAAGGGCGTCCCTGAGCGCCGTGAGATGCTCCGCCATCTCCTCCACCTTCTTGTCGGACCCCGCCTTCTGACTCATCGCGCCGGAAAGGTCTTTCGTACGTGTGAGCTCCGCCACGGACTCCTCCAGTTTCTTCTGGAGGTCGACGACCTTCACGTTTGTGTTGTCTATCAAGGCGCTCAAGTTCTCTACTGAACTCGAGAGCCCTTCGCCCCCTCCTCGAGCAGACGTCGCCCCTCAGCTATCTTTTCCAACCAATTACGAGGTTGGGAAGAAAGTGGAGGGGCAGGAGCGGTACTCGAGGGAAGGGCTGCCTGGTCGGTCACGAAAACAATATCCGTTGAGGTGACGGTGGTCGGAGGAGGATCATCAACCGCAGAAGCACTAAAAAGAATGATGTCAGAGGCAGCATGGATTATTGATGGAAGTCAAAATCAAAGAGAAACTTACGCTGGTTGCGGAATCGGAAGCAGTTTGGGGACCAACTTCGGCAACGGCTTGGAAGGGACCTGCAGGGATCAAGAGTGAGAAGAGGTCAGCAAATGTACTCGGGAAAAAAAATCCTACTCGAGTCCCCCTTCCATGGTTATTACCCGAGAACCGCTGGGTGGAGCGGGGGGCAAGGGGACGTCGAGTCAGAATACCCCCGCTTTTGGACGGGGGTGATGCTTTGGTCCCTGACGAGCCGAGGATCGTCTACAACCCAAGACGGAACAAAAGTCACGAAGGCGAAATGCGCAGTACCAAATCCACGCAAAAAGAAATCATACCTCAGATGAAGCTACTTCGCCCGCCTTCTGTACGGGTTCACCCATAGGCTTTTGGGGGACCGGAGTCGTCGAAGAAGCTAAATGGTAGAGAAGTGCGAGAATCATCAAATCAACTCAAGACAAAGATCTCATCCTCTCAGAAAATACGAATGTACATTGTGGATTGAGATCAGAATCAAACCTGGGGCGGTTGCGGTGGCAGTATCGCTTGTATCTCCCACTAGCTTAGGGGCCTCTTCCCCCTTCTTCGCCCTCTTTGCCTCCCCTTCAGGGAGGGTTGGAGCCTTGTTCTTCACCATTTTTCACTGAAAGGAAGATTGAGAAGAAATGGGGAGAGGAATCTCAGCGGAGAGCTTAGCGGTGATGGGGCTGGATGCAAATGAGGTGAAGGAGAGGCTGATGGGTTTTTCCCCTTTTATAGACCAACCCCGGACGGTTCAGTTTCCCGAAAATTTTCCCGCCTAGATTTTTGGGTCAATAGCTACGGCTTTTGGACTTCAAATCGAATTCAACAAAATTATGGCTTGGTTTGTCTTCTGGATTCCTCACCTGCTCGAGATTTTCGAGTAAGGTCGCAAGGGCTATGTTGACAACCAAGTAGAAGAGCTTTCAGGATCGTATTCGAATTGAAGTCGGGGGCTACTGTCAGAGTTACCGATTAGGTATACCCTCATTACCCGGAAGGACGCAGTATATCGGAAAGGTATACCTTCATGAATAAGGAAATAAGAACAGAGTATGTGCAAGATGCGGGACAATACGAAAGCTGGACGATGCAATAAAGGAAACAAGACAGAATCCTGACCGTATGGAACAGGGGTTCTCCTAATCGTGAGGGATTCCAAGTCGGAGTCCCGTTCAGGGACTGCAGGGAACCCACGGTATAAAAGGATTGCTACCCCCATGGGTACGGGGCGGATCAATCAAGCCACGGAAGAAGCCGAAGCCGTTTCCACCGTATTAGCCACCAAAGTCATCGAGATTGTGTTTCGAGTCGCTCGAGTACGATCTCATCGACATCCAACCCACTAAATATTGTACTCCGTACTCGGGGAATCCCCCCTCTATCAATCCCATATAAACTAGACTAGGGTATTACCTTCCGAGGGCCTGAACCAGTATAAATATCATTGTCTTAGAGTAGCGTCATGTCATATTACTCTAGTCCTTACGCCAACGTTCCTCTGTCTTATACATACCCCGTCTACACTTACCAGCCATTGACAGTCCCCAACCGCCATCAGTCATGGGTATGGGGACCGTTACCTACAATGGGTGACTGATGTGGAACGACATCTCTCATGGTTCGAAGAACCGTTACCGATATCTTACATCGCTAACGGCTCTTGATATATAACCATGACAGATAAGTATCTTTGCACAACACAATGTGCCATCGCTAACCGTGACCGATGACTATCGGTATCGGTTTGTGTTCATGAACCGATACCGATGATAGATCATTGTTCACGGCTCGTATTGCACGAACCGTGACAGATGGGCGCTGTCACGGTCTGTTATTTCAGAGCCATGACCGATGGTAAGCCATGGTTGCGGTTTTTTGTCTAGAACCGTTACATAGCAGGAGTGGATGGTTTTCTGAAGGAGGCTACAGAGCAACATCGGGCCTCCATGCCATACATACAAGAAGATTTATGCCTGGATTACTTATTGGTATAAGCATGGGGAAATAGATGGCAACGAGGAAGAGGACGACGTCATGGACAACGAACAACCTGATGGTGGTGACCCATCCTCGTCGAATGACGAAGGACCCTTTGGGGAGAATCTTGAATGGATGATGGAACATGGCGCAAGGGATGACTACATGGGTGCCGATGATAAGGAAAGAAAGAAGTTTGACCGTATGCATGAGGACAACAAGACACCACTCTTCAATGGGGCTAAACAATCAAAGTTGCATTCCATCCTCTCACTCCTACAGTTGAAGGCAAGTAAGGATGGTTAGATAAGAGTTTCACAGAGCTTTTATCGTTGTTGGGGAAGATTCTTCTGAATGACCATGTCTTGCTGGAGAATACATATCATGCAAAGAAAGTGGTATGACCACTAGGCCTTGAAGTGCAGAAGATACATGCATGTCGCAATGATTGCATTCTCTACCGCAAGGAGTATTCAGAGCTTGAGAGCTGCCAAGTTTGTCAGGCGCCACGGTATAAGAATGTTAATAGCAAGGATGACGAGGACAACACAGGGAAAAGCAAGATGCGCGCCCCCGTTAAGGCAGTTTGGTACTTTCCTATAATCCCTCGATTGAAGCATTTGTTTGCTAACAAGAACCGCACGAAGATGATGAAATGGCATGCCGAGGAGCGTAAAAAGGATGGAATGCTTCGACATCCATCCGATGGGTCGCAGTCGAGGAACATCGATAGAAAGTGCAAGTCGTTTTCAAGTGAAGTGAGTAATGTAAGGTTTGGCCTTAGCACAGATGGTATGAATCCATTCGGCGATATGAGTAGTAGTCATAGTATATGGCCTGTCACCCTATGCATGTATAACCTCCCATCCTAATTATGTATGAAGCACAAGTACATGATGATCTCAATGATCATCCAAGGGCCAAAGCAGCCTGAAAATGACATTGATGTTTACTTGAAGCCTTTGGTGGAGGATTTGTTAGAGCTATGGACAAAGGGCGTACAGGTTTGGGATGCTTACAAAGGGTCGTACTTCGACCTACGTGCTATGCTATTTGTCACAATAAACGACTATTCTGTTCTCGGCAACCTTTCCGGTTAGACAATGAAAGGTGCAAATGCTTGCATGCAGTGTCTGGACGACACTTCGCATATGTGGCTGAATCACTCGAAGAAAATGGTGTACATGCATCACCGATGGTTTCTTAGAGGAAGTCACCCTTACCGCAAGAAGCCTCTTTGCTTGATGGGACCAAGGAGAAAGGCATCCATCCTAACCACAAGAACGGAAAGACCATATATGAGATGGTGAAAGACATCAACATTACCTATGGAAAATGTCGTAAAGCACAGAAAATGAGTGACGAGCCCAAGCTAGGGAAGAAGAAATCAGTGTTCCGTGACTTGTCTTACTAGATCGATTTAGATGTTCGTCAAGCTATAGATGTCATGCATGTCGAGAAGAATGTATATGATAGCCTTGTTGGAATGTTGCTAAATATAAATGGAAAAACAAAAGATGGGTTGAAGGCAAGATAGGACCTGCAGGAACTTCAAATAAGAAAAGAGCTTCATCCAGAGAACGAAGACGATGGCGGCCACTACCTTCCAGCTGCCGCATACACGACTGTGGATAAGAAAAAAAAACTTTTGCGAGTTCTGCATGGCATCAAAGTACCATCAGGTTACTCATCAAACATCAGCAGTTGGGATGAAGTTGCATGACTGTCACATGCTGATGACACAACTGTTGCCGATTGCCATCAGAGACATTCTACCGAACAAGGTGCGTGGACCAATAACTAAGCTATGTGGATTCTTCAACGCGATATCCCAGAAGGTCATTGATCCAACAAAAATTGGCAAACTAGCTGAGGAAGTCGTCGTTACTATCAGGGTTATGGATAGTACATACCCAATAGTACTCGACTAAGATCGGCTGGGCCCACCATCTACCATGCCTTATACGGAATCATACCTCGTGTATAGAAGGAGTCCCGAATAAGAAAGGAGAAGAAGAGTTCTATATGGCAACTTTCTAACTACTCGGATATTATCCATATTGATCTCCTTAATCCTACTTGGACAAGGAGCCATTGACCCCCTAGGGGGAGGAGGACCACAACTGAAGACTACCCCTTTGTCGACTACGTGATGGTACTCTAGGCTACCAAGTCGGCAACATCTAGATAGGTTGCCCCATACTTGTATCTTGTATGATCCTAATGAATAAGAGAGCAAACATCGGCTTAGGCCAACAAAACTAGGGCTGTTACCTGATAAGGGGCCTGAACCTGTATAAACACTATCTCCCTCTATGATTGTCTTTTACTTTGATCTCGCATAACCCTGGTGCCGATGTTACCATATACCGTACGAAAACTATGTCGTTGATCCCAGACGTTGACGGTTACTATATGCCAACAGGAGATATTGTTTCCTCCATCATTCTTTGACATCATGGTGCATCTCATCGTGCATCTTGTGAAAGAGATCGAGATATTAGGACCCATCTATATGCACCAGAAGTATCCTTTTGAGAGGCTAATGGGTGTTCTAAAGGGTTATGTCCATAACAGATCTTCTCCAGAAGGCAATATTGTGGAGGGTATTGCAGCTGAGGATGTAATCGAGTTCTGTACTAACTATATGGATCTCAATCCAATCGGTGTCCTGATTTCACGTCACGAGGGGAGACTACAGGGTAATGGAACTATTGGTCAGAGGTGGCGGTACGTGAGAGATGTTGAAGTGATGTGGCAAGCACATTTTTCCGTTCTTCAGCAATCAGCCATAGTTTCTCCATACTTTGACATGCACATTAACATGCTACGAACAAATAATCCTAAATGGTTGAAGCCTTGGATCTTAAAACAACGCAAGCTTCTGTTTTGGTGATTGGTTGAAGACATGCCTCATCAATACCAACACTAACAACGAGTAGTTAAGACACCTGGCATGGGGACCTTCAAAAACCATCACGACATTCCAAGCTTACCAGATCAATGGTTTCAATTTCTACACGCAGAAACAAGACATGAAGAGCACAAATCAAAACAGCGGTGTCCGAATCGACACTATCAGGCACCGACGGCCAAAAGGACACGTACTATGGTGTCATAGATGACATATGGCAGCTAGATTACGGTCCTCAGCAGGTCCCTCTTTTTCGGTGCAGATGGGTCAATCTAAAGAGAGGCTTGCATGTTGATAATGATGATGTGACTGTCGTGGATCTCAGACAGGTCAGATACCTTGATGAACCATTTGCATTGGCCAACGATCTAACACAAGTCTTCTAAGTGGTCGACCAATCATCGAAGAAATGCCACCTGATTCTTCAAGGCAAGCGGAAGATTGTCGGCATCGAGAACGTCGTTAGCGAGGAAGACAACGTGAAAGACTTCGAGATGCCTCCATTTTCACTCGATGTCGACGGGGGATGGCAAGATTTTGAAGAAGGCAGACACCGTTTACGTACGTCACGATCACAATGAGGGTGTGAGACTCCAGCTAAAGTAGGCATCCTATGTATGTTATTTAATATGTGAACTCTTGTATCGTATTAATGAACTCGTAGAAAAATGGATGCATTAAAATAGAAGTATCAGATTCTATCTACTTATGTGCCCTATTAAAATTGAGGTGTATTCATTTTTCATATATTTGTAATGGAGGTATTAGATTTTACAACAATTAAATTGGAGGTGTTTTATTTTTTCCCATATTTAAAATAGAGGTATTAGATTTTACAACAATTAAAATGGAGGTGTATTCTTTTTTCCCATATTTGAAATGGAGGAATTAGATTTTACAACAATTAAAATGGAAGTGTATTATTTTTTCTCATATTTAAAATAGAGGTATTAGATTTTACAATAATTAAAATGGAGGTGTATTATTTTTTCCCATATTTAAAATAGAGGTATTGGATTTTACAACATTTAAAATGGAGGTGTATTCATTTTCCCCGCATTTCAAATATAAGTATTAGATTTTACAACAATTCAAATGGAGTTGTACTATTTTTTTCCTATTTAAAATGGAGATATTAGATTTTCTGACAATTCAAATGGAGTTGTATTTTTTTGCATATTTAAAATGGAAGTATTAGATTTTCTGACAATTCAAATAGGGTGATTTTGTGCATAAATTCTCGTTTCTGCCGGCTTACCAGAGAAACCGGGACAAATCTGTACTTATTTGTCCCGGTTGTAATATGCAACTGGTACAAATTGTGGGTACTTATTTGTCCCGGTTGTGCTAGGCAACCGGCACAAATGAGCTATGAGTCGCACAATAGAAGGCCCCGCGGGCCATCTCCCCCAAATTGGCTAAGCCTTTTGCCGATTTGGGAGAGCGCCGCCACGAGGATTTTGGAGGAGAGAGGAATGTTGCGGCCGCCCATCGCCAGTAAGCCCCTCACCTATCCACCCCTCCCCTAACCCTCCTAACCCTAACCGTCTGTGCAGAGCTCTCGGCTGCCACCGCCGGTGAAGAGGAGCGCCGCGCCTGTCCCCACCAGTGGCCTGTAAGCCTCTCCCCTCACCTCCCCACCCCTCCCATCCCCTAACCCTCCTAACCGGTCGAATCCCTCCGTGTAGATCTCGGCCGCCGCCGCCCGTCGCCATCGCTCTTGGCCGCCGTCGCCCGTCGCCGGTCACCCGCCGCCCATCGCCCGTTGCCCGTCGCCATTGGTGGTAAGCCCTCCCCTTCCCTCCTCTCCACATTTCCTGGAATGCCGCCGTTGCTGCCACTCTTGTTCTCCTGATACTGCCATGCTACTGCCATGATATGGGCTAAAATTCAAATTGCCATATGCTGTTATTTAAGTGCATTATATGCTGTTACGGCCCAAGCTACTGCCATGATATGGGCTAAAATTCAGATTGCCATATTTTGTTTGGTTCCAATTTGTTGTGTATGCGTGTTTTGGATGGGATTAGGAAGCGTGGCGAACTTTGTGGTTCAGACTGTCCTTGGGGATGGGCATATGTATGCTAACCATAGGGCATTGCTTAATGCTAATTTGTTATAGTAGCTCTAATATGAACTTGTCATCAGGAGCTTAATTTGCTCATGCTTGAACTGTATATATTGCTGCTGCTACATAGTGCTGCCATGATTCTATGATATATTGCTCAATTTTTATATATTGCTGCTGCCATGATACTGTATATATTGCTATATATTGCTGCCATGATTATGTTTCTGTGATCCTCTTGGTTTGAGAACTGTATATATTGCTCAGTTTGTATATATTGCTGCCATGATTCTGTTTCTGTGATCCTCTTGGTTTGAGAACTGTATATATTGCTCAATTTGTATATATTGCTGCTGCCATGATACTGTATATATTGTTATATATTGCTGCTGCCATGGTTCTGTTTCTGTGATCCTCTTGGTTTGAGGATTGTATGTATTGCTCAATTTGTACCTGCCATATTGCTGCTGGTATATAGCTCTTCTTCTTCCTCTTCTTCTTCCTCTTCTGTGACTACCATATTCTGTCTACCATGTGACATTCCCTCGCCATTGCCCTCACCATATTGCTATATATTGCTGCTGCCACGGTTCTGTTTCTGTGATTCTCTTGGTTTGCTATATAGCTCTTCTTCTTCCTCTTCTATGACTACCATATTCTGTCTACCATGTGACATTCCCTTGCCCTTGCCCTCGCCATATTGCTATATATTGTTGCTGCCATGATATTGCTTGATGATGATAAATAGGTCGGAATAAGATTGTGTGTGGCAGAGATATTACTCCTTTCTATTCCTTCATTCTGTGACTACCATATTCTTGTGACGACGAAGTGAAACATATCACCCTGTGCCAAAAAGGCGAAGAGAAGGACCACTCCTGCCGTACTTGGATATGGGTGGCCTTCTTCTTCCTCTTGTTGGCACATGCTAACGAGACTTAGTGCCATAGATTACTACACACAATTGACGATTATTTATTGACCTAGTATAGCGTGGATGCCATTAAGTTGGCGATCCACGATACTATGGTGAGGAGGCCATTAGGTTGGCAGCTCATCATCTGAGAGCACTATACCTATTGTTTACTAGTCTTTTCGATCATTTATAATTATTTGCCAATGTTATTTGTTTTTTTCTATTGGGCTATGCGCCATATTCTATCTACAATGTCATGTTTTCCTAACATGCGGCTATGCGCCATACTCTGTCTAGAATGGAGCCCAAACAACTCGACGCAAATGTTGGGGATTCGAGCCTAGGAAGTCCTTCAAATTACCTCAACCTCCATACCGATCCGATCCATGACCAGGAGGTCTCAAACAGGCTGGTAAATACAATACAGCATGTTTGATCTTCCGATAATCTTCCGCTTGAGCTCACTAATGTTTCTCTTATATACACGTTGCAAGGCATCTAGCTCCTTGTCACGAGCTCCACGAGGCCCAAGTCAGTTGCCAAGGGGCACATACATAGTTATGGCCTTGCAGCCTAACGGAACCCCGGCTGAGCCGTTGAAGGTACTTACCGCTTAGAGGACAACTTGTGGGGTGACTGTCAGAGAGCACCTTCCAATCAAATACCATTCCTGGAAATACAGTCGTACCAAGCAGAATGTCCCGTTCGTTCCAGATGAAGAGAAGGACATGCTTTTGACCAAAGTGCTAGAGAAGATACACTTTCCTCTTGTCACCGAAGCGTTGGCTAAGAAGGCGACTCTCTCAGAGATGGCCACACTATTCAAGACATGTAGAGGGTATCTCTACCATAATTTTGTTGTCAAGGAGAAGACTGTTGACAGTCCTTAAATCATAATATCTGACCGTCAATGCCTACATAAAATAGAAATAATAAAACATCCAACCTAGTGGTAGGTTTATTACTAATCATTTCCACTAGTGTTGGTGAAATATGTGTATGCAGGTATTTTAAGGAGAAAACACACTCGTCATGTGAGGAAACACACCTCCGGCCAATCAGGCGAAAGCACACGGATTGAAAGGCCCACAAGTCAGGTGAAATCATCATGGAAACTGCCATTGCAACCACAACTGTCATGTGGTCCCACCTGTCAGTCAACCAGCCAACGAAGAGGCCAGGTAGTGGGGCCCAGGGTTCAGTCGAACCACTGGTTCGGCCGAACCACCACAGGCTCCTCTGATCCTGGCCTTCCATGTGTCACTTACTCATCGCATCCCAATGACGGTTCTGGTTGCTTCCACCTGAAGAAACTATTGACACTTGGCATGAGGAGAGGAAAGATGCTCATAGGATGCTTTAAGCATCTCCACATCCCCAAGGCACTTCTTGGCCTATAAATAGCCTCATCATTCTTCACACACCACAACATACTTGAGCTAAATTACAAGAGGTTCTCATGTAGCTTAGAATAGGTAGATAGTGAGGGAAAGCTCTGGAGGAGTGCTTGAAAGTTTAGCGCTCCTTTTGACTTCTACCTCGGCGGATGTAGCTCTCTAGAAGTAGTTCTGGAGGAAACTCGAAGCTGTCGGTACACTCTGCTCCGGGTTCGGAGAGGACTTTTTCTATAAAGTAAGCATTCGAGATCCTTTCTTATGTTATTTAATTACTTAGTCTAAGTGAGATATATTTCCATCTTTGCGGGTTCATTGTTTAGTATTCGTACTAAGTGCTCTAGTAGTAGGACTCTGGATAAAGAAGGAAGTTTCTCCGGAAGTACTAGAGTAGTATTTAATAACCTAGACGCGGTGTCTATGTTAGAGATTACCTTTGTTTGTTGTGTATCCCATGGATTTTTCAGAGATAGACGGCAGGTGGTGACAGCCCTGAATCTCATCTTAGTAATCCTCCACGTTCGGGTATATCATAGAGCTATAGCCGGAACCACGTTGGCCAACCAACAGGGGTTGGTGCCCGAAGAAACAAATAGGGAATTACCTTTAACTTAGCTTGGGTAATTAAAACATATATAAAGTCCTCTCTAGCCTAGCCTACCAGTGACTGTTGTCCATGGATAGACTTGGCCTTTGGTTCGATATCCTTTCGGCGTAACCCGAAGGTAAAGTGTTATAGAGGTATTCTGAGCACTTACGGATTTATCTGTGATAGTAAGAAATACCAACAAAAACACTGAATTTCGAAGACAATGCTTGGAAGCATCTTGAGCCATACTGGGAAGGCTTTGTTGCATTCAAAAACTCTGAAGAGGCCAAGCGCCTCAGCGAACAGAATAAGGCCAATGCCCATAAAAACACGGACCCGCATTGCCTTGGTTCCGGTCGGTACGCCAAGGCCGAGCCCAAGTGGGATGCACAGCTTAGTGAACTCACTGAACAAGGGCACGACTTAGTAGCGTTGGCTTGGAATCCTAGAATGTTGAAGTACACCCTTGCGAGGAAGCCTACCATCGAGGAAGACGAGACCTTTAAGGGTAGAATACCGAGACAACAGGAGGTGATCAACAGTATAGGCAATGCTCATGAGGAATCATTATCTAGAGAGTTTGTGCCTGATCGTGAGAATGTCGAGCTAACACTCGCACTAGGAAACAAAGAACACCCCGTTCGTATGAGGGGTGTGCCATGGAAGAAAGGCTTTCCAGAGTCATCCCGCCCTACAAGTCTCGCCACAGGAGCAAAGCAGCCCACAAATCTAGTTTGTGGGCGTCCCTCTCCCAGGAGTTCGATTCCAAACTCAAGGACACTGTCAGGGAGGCAATTGCTGCAGTTGAGGCTAGATTGAAGGCCCAATACTTAGAAATGCTCAACAAAGCAATCGCCGAGATGAAAGAGGGTGGACAAGTCACGGTGTCCCTAATGGATGCAAGTCCACACGGCCACAAAAAGAGCAGTTGTGCTTCCACAGATATGGCACCTGTCAACAGTTCAAGCTGGCCTGTGGATGCAATCACAAGACCTACTCTGCAAGATCCATGATAGCTATTGGGGCCATCTGAGTAGGGAAGCTGGAGATGGCACCGCTCACCCCTGCGAGCCAGGAGTGTTGCTTCACAGCGTCGCGGTGATAGCTGAATACGCGAGGGTCGATATCAAGCATGTCAAGCATAAGTATATGAATGAGAAGCTCGATTTCCCCCTGGAGGAAGATGTGACAACTCTAGGTCAAGCTCTTCATACGCGAATTGCTGGCCGAAGTGCTACATCATGTTCAAAGATGAGGAGTTCATGTCTTCCCCTCCTCATCCGTCAACCTTCTCACCACCCTGGCAGGAACGTCTAAAGCGTCCAACTCCACCACCCTGGCAGGAGCATCCAAAGAGTCCAACCCCACCACCAGCAGAAAAGAAAAAAGCTCGCACTTCCATCAACGTTTCGGCAAAACGTCCTTCAACGTTGAGGTCCTCAAAGAAACGTGATACAGTCTCTAACACTTGAAAGGAAACTCTGAGGCAGATGAGCGGTGTCGAAACATGATTTCGGCAATAGATTTTGTTGTAGGCAAAGAGGTGTACTAGACCTAAGAGATTGATGGTGACACAGAGTTTATACAGGTTCAGGCCCTCCGCAGAGTAATAACCCTACTTCCTGTCGGGAAAGATTGGATCTCTGTTCCCGGTTTGTGTATTGCGTATATGGGGATTGCCCCTCTTGTGGACTTCGTCCCTTGCTAGGGACCCTGCCTCCTCTTATAAATATGACTAGATCTCTCTATTCTATCTATAGGAGATATCCGGGATCCTCGGGATTTATAGCATATCCCGGGTCCTATATTCCTCGGATTACATGTAAGCCTATCGGCTAGGCTGCTAAAGCCTAAGTACATATGGATACCGAATTATGGGCTCATGGCCCAGCTAGTACCTATGATATTATACCCGAGTAGTGGGTACCCTGGTATTATAATATCCACAATAGCCCCCAAGTGCTTCGTGACTGAGTTGATGTTGAAATGACCGAGTGACATCCTCGAGCACGTATCCTCCGAGTGCCTCTTGAGCAAGCCACCTCCTATCATATCTCAGACGAGCCAAGCCCTGTGGATAGAGAAAACGTAAAGTTGCTAACGCAACGAAGTCACAAAGAACTCAAGAAACTATTAGTGTATTGGTGATTCGAGTACTCAAGATGATAACATGATAAGTACATTGCCCTGAAGCTTTCTTACCAACCTCATCCTAGAGTCGATACTCGAAGACATACCAAATCATGTTGCCTGGGCAACACTTCCATGCAGGATCATTATGAGAATGATTCATGGGGAATTATGGTGATCCGAGCACTCAATGATGAGGAATTAGATAAGCATGACACCCTAAGGCTTACTGTATCAATCCATCATCAAGGTTTTGGTCGAGACATACCATGAGGAATTCCTATAGAAGATTATATTGACATAACCATGAGGTCGAGTGGCTATTTTTGCATGTATGGATCTCGCTTGATTGATATCGCAAATGTCCACAATCGAGTATCCTACGACATGTTAGTTGTGGTGTCCGACAACTGGGCACCACAACACACACAGTTCCCCGCGGAGGCAACCAAAGCAGATGGACGGTGGCAATGTCAAGCGGAACCTTGGACAAGCTGGCGCCGGCGAAGGGTGGAGACGGCATCAGGGGGTTTGGTGAGAAGACATAGGCTAAGGAGGAAGCAAAGGAAGGAAGGAGGAGAAAACAAGAGAGCTGAACAGATCAAGGTAGGAGATGTTGATGTTCCGGTAAACTCAGAGGTGAAAAAAGGGAAAGAATTCTGTCTCAGTGGTTGATGATGAAGACGACAATCTGCTGGAGTTCGTTGATGAGCCACGGGTGTTTAGGAATAAAGAAGGGAATGTTCAAAAGGGAGGACAAGGGTGAAAGTTTTCTCTAGGTGCACTCAACATTTGTTACATACGCATCACATGATGAAAAAAACGAAAAGAACTAGAAAATATCTTAGCAGCAAGCATTCGGAGGTCTTTGCTGCAGCACGCAGTAGCTCACCAAAGGGCACCCTCATCTTGCAGTGTACCAGCACTAATCCCACTTAATGGGTAACACCAATAAAAATAAAATCAATGCAAAGTCCATCACCAGGTCATATATATCTAAATAGTTGGCAATGCCTTTATTCATTTAATCACTGTTTCATTGCAGAACACAACACAGTAGGATAAAATTAGCAACATTGATCTCGATCATTCAAAATTGTACTCCCAAGTTACACCGTAAACAGTAATAAAGCTCCAAGAACATAAACGTTCACATAGGGTATTAAGAAGACAAGATTTTCCTTCTATGTTTTTAGTTAAGACTAATTGCGACATAACCCAACGAGCATCTTCGTTTCTCTCTTTTAAGTCCCAAGAAGATGTTGGACAATTATCACCTACTGATGGTCTGATGAATCCTTCCTAGACCGGCTTATTCATTTATTGCCAAAGTTGCTTTCAGCATACTTTGTTGCTCCTCTTGATGGTCTCGCTCAGAGATTCTTCATCTGCTGATTTTGCTCGCTGAGAACGATTAGAATAAACATGAATTAATCAAAATGCTATAAGGATACACGTATAGAATAAATTTGGCACAAGAATAGAAAAGTCATTATGTGTACTTACACAGAAGTGTTTTCCTTCTCTGGTAACATTTTAGCACAATCATAGCAGAATAGAAATCTACACCTTCATATGACGAAAAAAAGGATGCAAAAGAGTTTAATTAGCTGGAGCAAGGAGACTTCAGATATACATATAATATAGCCTTTGGATTAAAAAAAATTACATTGTCTCCAGTGCAATCGATGTACCGAAAATCTTGATTATGAGTTTCCTTCTATTTATTGTGTGGTTATTTTTTGTATTTCAGTAAACTCTCAGCATGATTAACAATTGAATGGGTAGAAAAGAACAAAAGTTAAAAAATGGATATCCCGAGTAATGCCAACTTCCTGTAACACAAAGTTTCTGTCTAACCATACATTCTCCTGGATAATTCAAATCACATAAGAAGGTGCGTTTGGAATGTATAGATCTAATTGTTCATGTGTGAAAACATGCCTACTGCACTGATCCATGAAAACTACAAGATATACTGCACAAAAATCTGCCACACAGTGGTCTTGGTAACAAAATTAATGCCTTTCATTCAGAAAACAGAGAACAAAAAGCCTACAATGGGCCTGTTAGCTAAGCAAAGGTGGTGTGGATCCAACTTTAGCTAAGCAAGTCTAATTTTGTTTGCCTGTAGGTTGTAGCACGTACCACCTAGAATGGGCCTCTAGAGTTTACAAAACAAGAAATAAGCATTTCAGCTCCTTGCAAATTAAAGGTGTTTACAGCTGAATATCATGGCATATTTGTTTCCTAGTTCCTAGAATTTCATTGGGCTAAGGCTAAGAAGATGAAGTCAAATCTTCATTCTGAGAATAAAGAGACTTAGAATATACCAAAAGAAAAAATAAGGCAACCAAAACTACCCACAGAGTGGGTTCTTAGCTGGAAATACTACATTTTACCCCTGCACAATAGCCACCTCTCCAAATCCAGCCGCCACCTATGCTGCTGATCTAAGCCCTCCATCAACAGTTGAACGAGGGTCAAAAACTCAAATGGTCTAATTCATTGTCATGTACACTACAAAACATTTTAGACATATTTCTATGCATATAATCATTACAATAGTACTGTACTATACAAGATTAAAACTTACAAAACTTCCAGTAATAGCAAATTAGCAATCATCTAAGGTGGCATCTACTTCTTTAGTATAGGCAAATCCAACTAAAACAGGCATATGCTACGAACAAAACTGGCAGGCAAAGAAAAAATCTCTAATAATGAGCAGGATGCTTACCGACATGTTATCAACTTATCATGCTGCATCCTCCTCCAATATTCTCAATGAATATGCCACAGTTAGGGCATGGCTTCCAGCATCTCATGATAGCCAGCCTCTGAAATGCATCTAGGTGTTCATCTCCAACACCCTCCATCCTCTCCACAGTCACCCCTTCCGGAAATTGCCCACAACTGCCACACCTTAATATTGAAGCATCCCTTAACAAACATTGCAGTTGTCCAAGCATTGCGCAAATCACCCACGACATGCTTGTACCAGGATTCATAGGTAAGCTCGCCAATAGTACACCCCGGCTCAGGGCAACGAACAGGGATATTGCCCCCCAACACACGTTAACTAATATGATCAATAATGCAGTTAAAGCAGAAGTAGTGGGGGCAACCTTGGCAGCGGGAGCGGCTACGCTTCAACTTGTATTCCGTGCATATGGCGCAGAAAAATGTCTCAGCATCAGAATCATTGATCTCAACCAGAATCTTATCTTCCTTACTCTCCATGATGCTAATATGTTATGCTATTGTGGTGGTTGTCTCTCTATACAGCCCTTGTTTATATAGTCGTGACTCTGAAGAAACTTCTTGTCGCGTGTCACTTTATACAAATCATTAACATAGTACCAAATGGCTGGACGACTCAAAACTGTTGGTATGAGCTGTCATAGATGGTCGTAGTGATCACTATAATCTGTCTTAATTGTGTATCTTTTTAAAAGATTTTCATCAGTGACACTTTAGGATACAGTCTGGTATGCTAGCGACAACATGCTAGCGACAACAGAAGAGTGAAACAGTATGCGAAGATACACCTCCCGCACACAGATATGCTGGCTGGATTGCCACCTGGAGTCCCCCATTCATGTTACCGTGTTATCACCATTGCTTGTTACTATTAACAGGCCTGTTAGCACATTCCATGCTAAGATTTCTGTAATAATGAATTGAAGATTTTTGCATGCATAGACATATTAGAAAGTCGAAAACATGCCATTTCAAACTTAAATAAAAAATATAAGGCAAGCTCCATTACTTTTTTCCAACCAAAATGTTCTGAGGATTCAAAACTCACCATAAGAACATCAACAGAGCAGCCACCATGGAGACTAGAGATATAGATACAAAAAATTCAAATAAATAGGGTACCCCTGAAGACCTAGTGTCTTGTAGTTTTGAAACTCTGTACGCTGTTCTCAATTTAGGACTGCTGAAAGCATGTGACATGAGATTAAAAATGGCTTATAGGTATCGACAAAATCTGATTGTCCAATTTAGGGGTTGTTTTATTCATATTGATCTTGATGTGGTACATTTGCCAGATAACAAGCAAATCTCAGTTGTATCAGGGTACCCATCCTTGTGAACTTCAGGTGCAATGATCAACATGGAAGGAAAAAGTAAGTTCAGCTTACCAGGAAGATCTTTTATCATTCACTTCTCCAAGAGAGAAACACAGCTATGAAGTAGCTAGTGCAACCAAGTTGAAAGAGTGATGTAGGGACACAATTTCCTAGTCTCATTATTGCAAGAGAAGATGTTACTAGAAAATACCAAGGTCGAGAAAAATCACCTGAAACAAAAGGAACCTCTTAGGATGCATCTAAGTGGAATGGGTATATTTTGTTTACAATATTGTCAATCACAGACCTAATTGGTAGTTTGGTATTACTAGATGCATAAAGCATAACACCGGTTGCTAGTAGAACTAAAAGAGAAAACATGAACTTGCGTGGGCTTTAGCTAAACAGGAGGTGAATCTTCCTGATTCATTGTACTAAAAACTTGCTCTACTCTCTTGGGTAGAAAAGGAGTTATTCCGAAAAAAAAAAACTTGGCTGCTAGACAGGCATCTCTCCTTGATTGATTCTTTCTTAAGGACACTAGTCTATTTCTAGCCCTCAATTCAGTCGCCATCACCGAAACACAGACGCCAATGCAGAACAAATCACACTCCAACATCAACCAACAAAATTATAGACCGAGAAATGAGCAAATGTAGCACTGGTGTCTTGGTCGATCTGAAATGAGCAATTGGAGCAAATAACTCTGGTTGCTTAGTTGATCTCAAAGAGATAAACATGAATTCATGTTTGTATCCGTTTCTCTCAAATTCAACAGATGGTAATATGCAGATTGGAGTCATTGGACAAAGTGAACTTCTGCAGGCCTTCTAATATTCCAGTGAACTGCAAGTGCAATGATCAACATGGAAGGAAGAATTGAGTTCAGCTTACGGGAAGATCTTTTATATTCACTTTATCAAGAGAGACACAGTCACACAACTATGAAGTAGCTACTAGCTAGTGCCATAAAGTTGAGAATGCTGTAGGCACATAATTTCATTGTCTCGTTATTTCAAGAAAATTTCAAGAAAATAGGTTAGTAGGAAATACCAAGGTCAAGAAATAATCTGAAACAAAAAGCACCTGTTGCGACACATATAAGTGGAATTGTGTATACGTTTTGTTTATGTTTGCATCAATGAATGTGTAAATTATCTATCATCGACCTAATTGGTTGGTATTTCGGTAGTATAACTCCGGTTGCTTAGTCAATCTGAAACAGAAAACAAGAAACTTGCGCAGGTTTTCTTCATATATCTGTATCTATTTCTCGCAAACTCGACCGATGGATATAGACATACCAGCCAAATTGAAATTTTGCAGGCTGTCTAAGAATCCAATACCTTAGCAGCAGGATCTGGTCGACGCTCCCGCGGCAGCCGCCAACCGAGTTGCGCATTCAAGCATGCAGGCTATCGCCGTTGAGCCAAGGCTTCCCTGGATTGCTCCCTCCGAGGTGCTGGGACCATGCCGCGGACCGCCCACGGCAGCCCGCGTGCGCTGCCGCTCAGAGAACCCCCAGCCGCCGGTCCCTCGGCTGCGCTAGGGTTGCTGGCGCCGTTCGTGCGAGCCGCCATGGATGGCGTGCGGCAAACTGGGTCCCGGGAGGAGGAAGCTGCGGTGTGCAGATGAAAGGGGAATAAGCCAACCCGAACGGGTCGAAAAGCCCAGTGACTTGGCTAGAATTTTGCGATTGTACCATCTTCAAAACTACATTTCGCTAGTATACCATCCCATGTAAATTCGTTACAATACCATGTTCTATCATATAGGAAGACATCTAAAATGCATTTTCTCGCAATTTCTAAGATTTTTATCTCCTTTACACGGTGAATAGACATATATGCCCCTCGTGGTATAGTTTTCTGATGCTCGTGCCACCTGTTCCACAGGCGACAAGAGCGGCGATACATCGCGGCAGCTCCACCACCTCCTCCCCTTCAATCCTGCCTCGTCGTTGCCCGAGCAGCCGCGGGCAAAGCCGGTCCGCCGTAAGGACGTCAGCGGTGGGGCTCTCGTTCGTCCTGCTCATGCTCTCAGCAGGGGCGGATCTAGGAATAAAAACTTGGGGGCCTGAAAATATTAACAGGTAGTACACCGGCATAAGCTTATGTTTAGCAATGTTGTTTTTGATATGTTGAAGATCTAGGTAATTGAGACACAATTAGAGAAAAAATGTTTGATTTTTTGATTTTGTTCCAAATTTGCAACAAGCAGATAAGCAACAAAATTTGCCTACCTTTCGAACTTAATTCCCGGCTTCCCCTGCCAGCTGCCGCTGCACCCTGCCCCTGCGCCGCTTCACATCCTCGCTACGGACGGCGCTGGCCACTCGCCAACACTACGCTGGCACCGGCGCCACGCCCAGCGCGTCGTCGCTACGCGCGGCACGCCCGCACCGCGCACGACGCCCTTGCCTGCGTGGCTGCGCCTCTGCCCTTTGCCGCTGTCGACGCCGCGCGACCTCTCTGCTCGCCACCAGCGCCTCCTCACAGCTCGCCCACCTCGCTGCTCGCCGGCCGCCGCCGGCTTCTAGGGTTGGGGATTTGGGAATTTTCGATGGATGGCTGGTGGCTGGTGCGTGGTGCCTGGGTAGTTGGGCTAATGGGCTTTGAGGACTGGATGTATGGAGTTAAAGGCCCAATAGGAATTTGGTGCAGCCGCTGGGCCCAAATTAAATGTCCATTGACTGGTTATGTTGGCCCAATAACACGTCTTCTTCAACCTGGAGGACAGACAGAGCTCATCTTCAGCATCCCTACGTCTGCTATATGGCGAAAATTTTCAAGGGGGGCTTCAGGGGGTATCCATGGGTGTGCTGGGTTTAGGGGGGGCTCGAGCCCCCCTGCACCCACGTTAAATCCGCCCCTGGCTCTCAGCGAGGGAGTGGCGAGGAACGAGCGGAGATGGCCGCGACCGCGAGGTGCTGGCGGGGCCGGATCCGGTGCCCACGGGCTTAGATCCGGTTCCCACGGGCTCGGATTCGTGGCTGCAGCGGCTACGCAGAAGGTGGGCGACCGACAGTGACGATGCTCAGGCAGCGATGATGGTGAGTGGGTTTCGGCATCGAGCACGTCTGTGCTTGGGAGATGGCGGCCGCGTGTGCTGGCTCCGGCGACGACGGCAACTATGCGTGGGCAACAGCGAACGGGCTTCGGTGACGATGACAGCAGTGCAGTTGATGGTGGCCGTGTTGAAAATATAAGCACATAATGATTTAATTTATCCCATAAATAAATCATGACATTGCATAAAGAAAACATGGCAACACATGGATAAACTAGCAAGAACAGATCAACTAGATTTAATCTAAACGAATAGATTAAATAGATGCAGTGCTAGATTAAACATGGTAAACTTGTACAGAGGGTTGTGCTGAGGGGGAGGATTTGGTGCAGCGCAGACAACTTGCGGCAGAAGATGTGGACGACGGCGAGCAGCAACTGATCAACGAGGAAGACAAGCCGTGGTAGACAAACAGCAAGCAGTCACGCGGAGCGCTTCCCAAAAACCTTATTCACCCTCTCCCGGTACAGGACTTCACGAGGACGATGGTTCCGGAGACCTGTTCTCCCGATCGCGGTGCACGCTGGCGGAGGGGATGGAATAGACTACGGTGGCGGCGCAGTACAGAGGAAAGGAAAACCCTAGATTATTTTTCACACATGTTGCGTAGAGGTAGCGGTTCAGTATATAAAGGACGTGTCATCAGTACGCCTTCCATATCGGAACCGAACCGGATAGGCACACGTAACCTATCCGAACTCTACACCACCTCACGCAAGGAAAGATCCGATAAGTTTCCAAAACAAATTAAGGAAAGATCTGATAAGTTTCCAAAACAAATTAAGAAAATAGCCCATGAGTTTCCAAAACAAATTAAGGAAAGATCCCATGAGGGGGGGTTTTGTGATTTTCTAGGAATTATTCTTTAAGTAGGCATTTCCCATAAATAATTCCAACAGGCTGCAAGTGGATGGGTGGTGCAGTGGAGGCAGGCGGACACCGTCTGCTCACTGGGGTCACATGGGGCTAGTGGACACAGGCACAGTCCCTCAGTTCAGGCAGCGGAGTTCAAGACGGCAGCGATGGCGGCCTCTCGCGCCGTTGTCAATCATTGGCCAGTTCCGGTCTCATCTTTCATATTTGTGCATTGGAGTTTTTGCTACATGGTTATGGTGAACCTATTATGGGTGGCTGCTACCTTGCTAGTCCAACGGCGATGATGTTTGGAAGTGACACAAGTAGTCGCGACGATGAGGCCCGTGAAGGTGCGTCGGCGTGGAGGCCAGGAGGGCAGGACCCGGGCAGAGTTAGTGTAGAGCCACGAATGGAGTGACCCGGTGAAGCTTGCAGACTCCTTTCCTTGTTACAGGTCCTAGTTCTGGTGATGGCACCCTATGAAGGGCTCAACATGGTGGCTGACTAGTCCTACCGACGTCAGTAGGCAGGGTGATGTCTGTTGTGTTGGTGTGGGCTTTGTGGCTTTGGGGGGCCATCAGCGTGACGCGGAGGGCGGCGAGGCGACAACGATGCGATTTGGCATCCTGAGGATGACATAGGTAGTCAAACCGAGACGAAGACACCAGTATTGCCATGAGGTGGGAGATGTAGGCCTGAGGCGGAGACATCAGTGTTGCCACGAGATGTAATTCCTCTCGCGGAGGCATCTCTGTCAACGAAAGTTGGTTGCGTCCGTGAAGCATCTGGGCCCTGTTGTTCATTTTAGTAATTAATGACAAGCGCTAATTGTGGATTAACTATTTTATTTGAGAGATAATTTGAGTTAGGTCCACGCTGTGTGCACGCCAAAGACGATTACCGCGGACTGAAATTGATGGCGCAAAGCAATGAAGCAAAGGTGATAAATCTAGTAATTTTATTTCTCGATCAAGGTGTTGGGACGATCGCTTGAGCTAAGTTTATTTACTAGCTTTGTCATACTATCAAGACGGGTGGTAATCTTGGCAAAGAGATGATCATAGGCTATATTTGCATTTTGCATGACGGTACACATTAGTTCTCGGCTTTGATCATATCTTCCTAAGGTTTTTCCAGTTTGGCAGGTTTGACCGAGGGCACGAGGCCGGTCTGACTGTGTTGATAGATAGAAGATCTTTGCTTTGGCAGCGGGCCGGTCTGACCGGGCTAGTGGGCCGGTCAGACCGAGTGGATACAAAGAGCATTTTTCTTGTCTGTTGGGGCGGGTCTAACCGAGCTTGTGGGTCGGTCTGACCGGGAGCATTTAGAGGCTTCTGCTTTGTGCGTATTTTGGACGGTCTGAGCAGGCCCTACGGCCGATCAAATCGGGTTGATCCAGAAGTGTTTTTTAGCCTATGTGTTGGGCCTGTCTATCTGAGCCCAGCACGACGATCTGACCTGCCATCGCATTAAATGCGTGACAACGGTCAGATTTGGCCTAGATTTTGAATAGGCCGGTCTGACCGGCCCATACTCGCCAGTTAGATTGGTGGTGGGCTAAATTGGGTGATTTCACCCCCTAACAACTAGTTTTTCAAGTGGGAAGTACAAGTACCCCCCCACCAGCAGCAAGGGACCTCTTTTCACAACATTTACATTTGGTTTGAGCCCTTGCATACTCCCTCTCACTCTTAGAGCTTGCATTCTCCATTTGTGGGTGATTTGAGGCTAGATTAAGCCAACACAAATGCATTGCGTCATTATTCTTGCTAGTGTGGCACTTGATCATCTCCAAGCTTAGATTGCTACTTGTTAGTCTTGGAGGTTTTCGTGTCCTAGACGGCATGGATGAGACCCGATGACCTCTCCAAAGAAGTTTGTGGACGAGACTAGGGGTTGTTTGTAAGTGCTTTGGTGTTCACCATCTCTATCAAACCTAGCAATTTAGGATAGTTTGATTAGAGGGAAATTAATTTTTAAATCGCCTACTCACCCGCCTTTAGTGTGGGGAAGAGGGCATCCATTCTTCTCTCTCACCCTCAACCCATCCAACCCACCTACACGAATGGATCTAGAGTGACGTCAAAGGTCCAAACTACCACTAATGTTCGGCCGGTGGAGTGGCACTGGAGCGGTGGCTGTGTATTGAAGGTTTCGGTAGTGGTGGTTGCAACCATGACAGGGGTTTTTGACATGGAAAGATGGGATGTCTATGGGCAAAAGCCTTGCCTTCTGATCATCAACGGTGATGTCTGCATGCACCGCTACCCTATTGGGGCATAGACGTGTTTTTTTGTCTTTCCCTAATGATTTCTTCGGGTGAAAACCTTGTCCTGGCTCTTCGGGACAGACGGCAGTGGTGCGTTTGGTGTCATTTCCTCTCTGGAGGCGTCGTCATGGGGTTCTGTTTTGTAAGCGTGCGGTGTAGTGGTTTTTCTTTTCCAACTATGAATCTATATTTTTCTCCTGCTTTATCAATATATGAAATCCACACTCTCTTATGCGCCTCATTTAAAAAAAAAAAGCCCTTGGTATACTTTGTTGAAGAGTGGGCACCACTCTCTTCATCCCCATCTAACCCCATTGTGGTAGGAGAAGACAGCCATGGGCTTGAGGGGGCGTCGCCAGCCGCCCACGCAAACCACACACCATCGGGGCCACCTCGTTCCCACGGGATGGCAATGGGCCCCGAAACCCGGCGGGAAAATACTCTATTAGGGGCTGCAAATGAGGGCATATTATCCTCCATGGGGCTACTCCAAAAGGCCACCTGTTGGGTGGGCCAAGGGCGGGGATGTTCCAGCCCAAATTTCCATGGCCCCCCGAGCATTGCATATATATATTTATTTATTATATGGGTGGGTGCAGTCCCCGCTGTACCCGGGTCAATTTGTGTAGCCAGAAGTGGCGTGGGTAGCACATGTAGCTACTCCTATAATTTGGAAACAAGTAATTAGTAAGTAATAAATCACTCACCTAATTAAATTATTAGGAATAATGCCAAATTATAGGTGGCAGTGTGGCACATGCACGGTTCTTATTTTTACCATACAAGTTTGTAGCGATACAATTTGTTATACGTAAAATTATAAGGCGTAAAAAAAAATGGTTTGGAGCAGTAGCACCTGTGACCTCTCAAACTTTTAATGGCTTGTAGGCAATTATAAACTTTCATAATAGCACACAGGGAAAAGATTCTTGTTAAAATGCATCTTTGAGAACAAGCGGGGCAACACTCAGAAGTCTACCACGGTGAGCAATTTCAGGTGTCATTTTCTGTGTCAATTTCACTAGAGAATCTTGATGTCATTTCTTCACGTATCTTCAACAAAAAGTAGCCTGACCGATCGAAAGCACGGCGATGAATAGTCGCACTAATTATTTGCTTCGGGGCTAAGTCACCTTTGTTTTTCTTCTCCAGTTCCATACACCTTTCCCTTCCCTCTTCCCTCACCTGTGGCAGCTTAGCTTCAATCTCGGTAGCTGAACAAGCTAAGCAGCAGCAGCCAGATAGCGATCCACAATGGGAAACACCTTCGGCGTCGGCTTCGGCATCGGCGTCGGCCTCACCCTTGGCGTCGCCGCCCTGATGCAGGTTCGAATTTCTTCCTTTATTTCCCACACCTTTTTGTGTCCCTGCTATATGTGCTTGTTCAGATTCAGACACTGCCGGCTGCAGCTGCTGGTGATCTTATTTCCATGTTTTTCCATTTAATTTAGCAAAGTATTAAATCTTGACGAGCTCCCACAATCAAGGATGGCTTTTAATTTACAGTAAAATTCTACCTTCTGGTGATCAAAGGTATTTTTTTAAGTAGTCAAATCGATGCATGCAAGGTCATTACCTGACAAATCGGGTAAAATTCTCACCATCGACGACCTTCCCGTCACAAGATATTTATTTATTTTTCCACAAATGGGCAAGAAATGGTTCTTTCTAGAAAAGAAGCTGATGATGACGAACCTCCTGGACCAGTCTGTCGTTACCGGGACAAGAGCAGTTCGTTCAAAAAAAAATTCACTTGAATATTTTCGGTTTTGTGTGCTTCATTGGGTATTTTCGGCAGGCTGCTGACCCAAACACTGAACACCTGAAGAGGAGCAGTGAGGTTCCTGCCAGCAGTGTGGTGGCTTCTCAGTATCAATGCAAGTGAGATGCTGCTCCTTGTTGCTTCTTCAGATAACTGTGAGAAACTAATCCCTGCTACATCGATTCAGTTTTTATCGTCTTGTTTCCAGAATACTCATTTTTGCTGTGTGTCTTCATACTTCATAGCACCATGGACATTGACGAGTCGTCTGCGGAGAGGCTGTACGACGCGAAGAGCTATGTCATGGCTAACCCGATACTGATCCAGGTCCAGGTGTTAGGAACAACGAAGAGATTCTGGCGGTTATCTGACAAAGCTACTAGGATCAGCAGAAAACTTGCATTGATACTGAGAAGCCACCACTCAGTTCGCAAGTGCCTCACTGCTCCTCTGAAGGTATCCAACATCTGGATTGGGAGCAATGGGAATGTCAAGCTAAGGGGTGTCTATTTCACTGGTAATGGCTTCAACATTCAGCGTGTCAGAGATGACTATGACCACCTATCCAGAGTCCTGATGGCGTTGATTAGTATGAATAGTATATCTGGTAGGGATAT
This sequence comes from Leersia perrieri, assembly GCA_000325765.3. NCBI lineage: Eukaryota > Viridiplantae > Streptophyta > Magnoliopsida > Poales > Poaceae > Leersia > Leersia perrieri. The sequence continues at coordinate 8,207,344 of CM002478.1, forward strand.
CACTAAATTGCCTCCGGACTACATGGAGTTCCTCTTGCTCTTGCAGGAGGACACCCTTACAATGAAAGATGAATTCTTGATTGTAAACCATGTCGCGCTGCTGCCCATGAAAAACCGGTAATTTTTCTGACGCAGTTTTATTGTCTTAATTTGTTGCCATATGCTCAACTGTTACTTGTGTTTACAGCACTGAGGTCTTCCTGATGCTATACGATAAAACTGTTAAATCTCTTGGTCGTACAAACCCATCAAAGAAGAGGAGGATACTTTCTAGTCTCCCCTACAAGAACGACTGGTTGGCTACTGCCAATGCAAATACAAAAATTAAAGAGTGGGTTGACGATGTTCGACACAAGTATGGAACGACTCCGCGTGATCTATTGAGACTCAACAGAAATGTAAGAAGCCACTTGCGTGAGTACGACAACGATGACGACATCGAGGAAATTCTGTATTGTGAATGGCCCGAGCTGCTCATGGTCATGCAGAAGATGTTATACTTGGAAGGTGAGCTCGAAAGCACTGACATACAGAACAAGTTCGGCTAGTCGTCCTAGTGCAAAACAAACGTGTATTCTGCATTTCCTGCGGTTATTAAGCTACTGTTCTTGGATCTTCAGTGCAAAAGTTTATGGTGATGGAATGCTATGCTACGCTACCTGGTTTATGTACTATATAGGCTATCTGCTTTCTTTCTTCAGTTCTCATAACTCAAAGCACTAGTCGGCAGTCGCAAAAAAAAAAAAAAAAAAAAAAAAAAAACTCGAAGCACTACTGGAAATCATCTCTGCCTTGGCGGCTGGAAAGGAACTGACAAAAAAAATTACTTATTTCTTGGCGATCGAGAATAACCGCCAATAAAATCATTTTTCTTGGCAGGGTAAGAGGACGGTCAGTAAATATTGTTATTATTTTTGGCGGTGGGGAAGAAGGGACAAGAAAAAATGTTTATACCTTGACTGCTGCAGTTGAGCCAAGGAATAAGGATTTTCCTTGGAGGTTTGTCTATGCCAAGGATATAATTGCCTTAACGTTAATCTAGATCGGCCTTGCCAGGCTGATCAGCGTGCACATTCTATATTGGGCCGGGCTCCCGCGAGCTGCCAGTAGGCTTGGCTCCCGCGAGCTGCTAGTGGGCTTTAGAGCCTCTCGATCGATCGACATTCTTCCACACTACAAGAAATTTTAATAATAGGTGACGTTCCATTTTCGTCATAAACACTGCAAAATACGTCATATTTTATAATTTGTGACGCTCTCGTGACGAAAATTCGTTCGTCACCTATAGTGCGTCTCTAATGATGTTCTATGACAAAAACGTATTTTTTCGTCACAAATCTAGTGACGATCCTTCTTACGTCATAAATCCATGACGTTCATTTTCGTCACTATTGAGCCCAGAAAACGTCATAACACACTATGTGGCCTGTCAAGGGCCTTGTTGTAAGCAAGGTTAGGCCCAACTAAAAGCCTAGTTAGATTTGGCCCTGGCCTGTTAACACAGCTATTCATATATAAATTTCAGCCCAACTGTAATCCATTTGTATTTCTCGTAACAAGCAGGCCAGACCCATATAAGCACAAAATTTGTACACATTTAACAACCCATTAGATTTGAGCCTGGCCTACATAAGGCATTGAACTTTACGCTATTACCAGGTCCATTTGTAGTGTCTCCATATTTGCATTGCTATCAAAATTACAGATGGGCCAAGCCCATTTCAAAATAACATACACGTCCGATCAGCCTGGAAGTGCAATACAGATAGGCCAAGCCCAATACAACTCGAGCTTATGGCCCAATTAACAGCCAAAATTAAACCATATGTTCAAATACAATCAAATTCACTGACCTAAAGAGACATAACAAATTTAGATACAAAAGGCACATTTTACAATAAATTGATAGCACGGTTCACTGATGACAAATCCAGCCACAAGCCATCGAAACAAAATCATATCTAACATCAGCACATTGGCTATATTTCCAAAACATCAGTACACCAATAATTGTGGCATTTGGTTCACCTGACAACCATAAATACTTGTTAGAAATAGTAAAATTTTGGGAGTAAATGACTGAACATCTAGTAGAATGCATTCAAAAAATGGAATGAAACCTCATCTAGTAGAATGCATTCAACAAATGGAATGAAACCTCAAAAGACTCATGGCAAGTCTTCTCGGTCCGTAGGAACTATGATCATATCAACTTTATTGCATGCATTAGCTTATTATACTAATAACGACAAACACCAATGGCCAAATTGCAACAAAATGAACCCTTAGTAAGCCATGCTCTCACACATGATTTGTAATACAATAAGTTTATCAAAGAGTGTTATGACAGAACACAGTGAACCAGTTAAAATGGCAACATCAGTGAGCACACAACCAGACTATGGAATCTTAAGTTATCTCCCGCAATGTGAATGCCAGGAGAAAAACAAGTTTACTAGGTTATAGAAACAATGAATTGCATGGCAGCTCAACTCTTAACAGTTCGGAATTGTGCTCACTTGGGACCAGTGAAGCCCATGGTCGTCCTGAGCCCTCCAATGAGCTTTAGTATACGAGTTTGTCAAGTAGCTTCTACATCTCACTGAGATCTGCAAACCACATCAACATCACCACATTATCCAGTACTCACAGTAAAGTTGAAAACAACAAAGATTTGCTAGCAGGGGTTACCAATTCATTTCACACAAACAAGAAAAGCAGTGATATATGCAATTTTTCCAAATGGAATGCATAAACAAATTATGGAGTAGACAATGCAGTTCTAATAGTATATCCCTCATGCATATCATTGACAGTGGTGCTGAAAGTTTTCCTGGCAGATCCTACAAAAAGCCTCGCCAATCAGATTCTTCATATCACTGGAGAAAAGGGAACAAGTGATTCAATGCAATACCACAAGCATTAGCAACAGACAAGTAAAGTTGTTAAAACGGTGCTCGCATCCTGCACTCAACACTACTGCTATGGTTGCAGAATGGGCAGAAAAATAGTGTCAAGCTTATCCAGGTTAAGCTCTATAAAAGAAGTAAACTGGACCAGCTGAAAAGATACCCCAACATACAGATGTATTGAATGAGCAAAAGATAGGGCATTGACATAGCAAAATCCATCGAACTTAGGCATATCAAAAGAGGTGTATATGTATAGAAATCTAAAAGCCTAGCAAAAATCAGTAAAATGTAGTCATGGCAAAATCATCTAGCTTACGCATAGGAAAAACAGTAAGACATAGTCATAGCAAAATTCATGAGTTAGGGAAATCTCTTAGGCATAGCAAAAACAGTATGGCATAGGCATAGCAAAATCTGTAAGGAAGCACAAAACTGTTAAAAGCTAAGCATAGCAACTAACAAAGCAGTGACTAACAATCTACAGCTCTAAATGGTATGAATTAGAAAAATTGTCCAAGATTTTCAGATTTTTATATTTCAATTTGGCGATGGAGGAGGCCGGCGCTGCAAGCCATCGTAGAGCTGCAAGCCGTCGTCGGAGCCACATGCCGTTGCCGAGCTGCAAGCCGTCATCAGCGCCGCACGCCATTGCCGAGCTGCTCGAGGCCGCTGCCGCCCGATCTAGCGCCCTAGGCTCGGGGGAGCGCTGTTGGCAGCAGATCCACCGCTCCCGAGCATGGCGGTGGCGGATCCGCCCGTCCCAAGCCTGGTGGGGACGGATACAACGGCCGGTGCCACGAGCAGGCGTAGGGGGCAGCGAGCGGCGCCGGCGGCGGCACATCCACCGCTCCTGAGCCCGGCAGCGATGGAGACGGAGGCTGGCGCCGCAAGCTGTCGTCACCGATGGCGACTGCTGGCTGAGGGAGAGAGGAGGAGAGGGAAGGGAGAGGAGACAGGAGAGGAGAGGAGAATGGAGGGGAGGTGTGGCGGCTGGGGAGTGCGGGGGAGAGAGTGGAGAGAGAGAGAGAGATAGGAGGTTTTTATATGGGGCTAGGGTTAGGGTTAGAGATCGCGGCCGTCGGATTGGCAATGGACGGCCAGGAAGATTTGGGCTATTTGGGCCCAAACAGGCCTATGTCTCATTCCATCTCTACTAAATATTTTCTTTATTTCCATTTTATTGCACCATTATAAAGTAGTAACACACAAAAATAATTATCTTATATACATCAATTCATTTTTAATATGTAATGTACTACATATAAGTTGTCTCGTGGAAGTTTCAAAAATTTTGGAATTGATTTACTATATTATTTGTGATGTCCGTCGTGTAAGATATAAAAAAATACAAAAAAAATATATTTGGACTCGTATGTTCCATTCTAACCCATGCCATGGAGATAGATGATAAATTAAATTGTCTTCTTAGAACAATTCAAACTTCTATCTCTAAATAAACATATAATAATTACAAATAAATATCTAATTCGGTCAGAAAATTCTAGAAATTGGCGTGGCAACATATTTTTGGTTTATCAGCTTAGCATAAAAAAAGAAAATTATTTTAAAAAAATGGGACTATATATTATTCACAAATAGACACATTTGTCTCAAGTTATAAAAAACTACCTCCCAGATATATCCATTTGTAAACAATTTATGCCCCCACTTTGTTCAAATGATTTATTTTTTTTTGGAAATCTTATGGACCAAAAATATGTAGTCCTGTAATTTTGTAATTTTGTTGACCACGTTTACATATTATTGTAATTATTTAGTGGTTATTTGGGAATATAAATTTGAATTGTTCGTAAAATTAATTACCTTATATACACCAATATATTTTTATATGCAATATACTACATATAAGTTGTCTTGTTGAAGTTTCTAGAATTTTGGATCTGGTTTACTATTTTCTACGTATTAATTGAATTTCTAGATGTTTATCAAAATTAATTCAAAATTGAACTACACATGCATCTAATGAGATAAAAAAAATGCAGAAAAATAATATTTATGCTCATAAGTTCCATTATAACCCATGACCAAGAGATAGATGAAAATTTAAATTGTCTTCTATGGACAATTCAAACTTCTATCTCAAAATTACCACATAATAATTACAATAATATCTAAACTTGGTCAGAAAATTCTATAAATTTATATGACAACATATTTTTTGTCCATAAGCTTGCTGTAAAAAAATAAAATGTTTTTTAAAAGTAAGATCATACATTGTTCACAAATAGATATATTTCTTACCTAGTTTCATACAACTTAAGTCAAACTTTGAAATTTGAATACATAATAACATTTTCAAACTCATATTCACCTCAAATTTGGATAAAATATTATGTTTAGCATAATAACAGGGGATATGAACCTACATCAGTAATTGTTATGAAAAAATTATGTTTTTTCTCTTCCCAATTTAGTTGGAGGAAAACAATTCATAAGAAAAAAGATACAAGAAACAGCGATTAACATTAAAAAATATAATTAAATGGAAGATCATGATTTTAAAACCAAATTTGAAGTCATTACGAGGGAGAAACACCATTTAAAAATTTTAATTCTAGATTAAAAAAAGAAAGATAAGCTCTTCATCTAAATCCTCATGGTGGGCTGATTAATGGGCCGCTCGGCTCAGCTTGGGCCAGCCCAGCGCGAGAGAGGAAAGGGAGGGAGAAGATTCAGACTCCGGCTTGGACTGGGCCAAAGAGGAGTGTGCAAGGGAGGAACTGGGCTGACTTATGGCCCAAAGGGAAAATGAGGATTTTAATTAGTTTCTTATTTAAATTAATGCTGAAATGATCTTTGTATTATTAAAATTAATTATTTAGATCTAGAAAATCTAAGAAAATTTCATAGAGTTATAAAAAAATTTATTATTTATTAAAATTAAATCAAACCATGGATTACTTTATTACATTAATTTCACTTGTTAATCATTAACACTTTAATATAAATTCTAGAAATAAATTATTAAATTAATATTTTTTAATTCCTAGAAAACCAGGCTGTAACAAAGGGTTACCAGGCTTATGGAGGATAAAGTGACGTTGGCAAAAAAAAGAAAAGACAACTCTTTTACTTTTATTTCAAGAAAACTTGTAAAGAATTTTATTGCATTAAAATTAATTCAGGTATTCTGAAAAATGATGAAAAAATTAATTATCCATTTTAGGTTTTGAGAACTAAAAAACTGTAAATCGCATTCAAATTTTCTTGTAATTTTTTAATGTTTGATGATGTTCTTTATTTTTAATAAATTGTATTATTCTTAAAGAAAAGGCTTTTATTGGGTGAACTTATGAGAGTTATAACCAAACAATCTCATAAATTTGTGACGTTTGCTGGTTGGTCTCCAGTGACAAACTAAAGTTTGTCATGATGTTGTATTGTACTAGTTTATGACGATTTATTTTTTGTTCTAGTGACGAACACTGAATTTTCGTCACAAAGCCACCCGACCCCATCCGAAACGTCATAAAACAGAATGACTTAATGACGAATATGTTTAGCGTCACGAGAAATTCATCATAGAAGGCCAAATATGTTGTAGTGCCACCGGAAGCCTAGTAATCGTGCGGTGGAAGGAACTAGCTCGAAGCTCGTTTGATCTGCGCGGCCTGCCTCGATTTTGGTCCCTAGAATTAATGAAAGCAGATCGAATTGAAAGCATCGCCTCGATTCAACGCACACGCCTCGAAAGCCAGGCGGACCGATCAACGCCGCCATGCTTATAATTACGATCGTGATAAGCCATGCTCTGCTTGCTTTGTTCTGCTTGCTCTTCTGAGTCTTTTACCTCCATACTATTAAAAAAGATGGCGGTTACGTGTATGCGACAAAAATGTTCTCAGATATCTGTGTGTCATTACAGCATCTTTCTTTTATCTCTATGCCATTTTGGATGGAATGAGGTCTAACGGAGGCTAATGGAGGTGTAAATAGACTGTTTTGCCCTTGGGGTGGGACCTGCTCGTCAGTGTCTCATTTTTCCTTTTCCTTTATCTTCTTCTCCTTTTATCTCCTTCTTCTCCGACCAGGTCGCCGACCCCACCCTTCGCCGGCCGCGCCCCTCCCGCGTCCGGCCTCCACGCGGTGGCCCGCTGCCACGCCTCTCCGTGGGCGCGCGAGGGGACAGTCGGGAGCAGGTGGAGGGCGCCGGCGATGCACAGGTGGCGGACGGCATGGAGGCCGGCGCGGAGGTCGGTGCGGCGGCGCGGAGGTCGGACGCGGCGGCGGCGCGTGGAGGCCAGACACGTCGGCAGCACGGAGGACGGACTCGGCGGGATGGCCAGCGGGATGGTCGGCGGCGTGGATAAGTTTTGGAGGGATGGAAGGGCAAAATGGTCATGTTATCGAGCTGGCCCTACATGTCAGCGCTAATTTTTAACAGAACGTGGATGGAATGGCGTACATGTCAAATAAAATTTATGCGATGCCACACAGGTGTTTGGGAATTTTTTTTGGCACACACGTAACCATCATCTTTTTTAATGACATAGAGGTAAAAGACACTGCTCTTCTATCTTTACTTTTCTATGTTCTACTTCTGTCTGCTTTGTAATTAGCTAATCATATATTTACTAGCTTGCGATCGATCGAAGTCCAGGACAGATCAACTACGAGCGATCCCGCGCGTGATATGCAGCATCTGGCCCCCGGAGACAAAGACGCTACAGCGCTGCCGCGCCATGGCCGGCATCTATCTGCAGACACCAACGACTTCGAACAAATAGAGCAGATTGGTGAGGACACCTACGGCAAGGTGTTCAAGGCAATCCACAAGGCTACCAAGGAAATTGTGACGGTGAAGTGGGTCTGCCCTCGCAATGGCAGACCACACGACCCGACTGTCGACATGACACCTTTCGGCTACGAGTGCTACTGCCTTTGTACTTGCACACACAATGCTATCGTTCAGTTGCGGTGTGTCGACTTTGACTCGGCTACATGGGACACGTACATCATCACGGAGTATGTTGGCAAGCGTGACCTCCACGACACGTCATCGTCTCCAACAAGAAGCGCTTCACCGAGGAATTGACGCGGGGGTAATGCATCAGCTAGTATGTGGAATCAGTGCGGGGGGTAATGCATCCAATCCATTTATACCAAGCACCCTTATACTGTTCAAGTTTCGAAGCAATGGTGACATTCATCTCCGACAAAATGTGAAGGTTAATCAGTTTCCCAATTCCACGCACTGCAAGTCCTGTGAAATCCAGGGTACGCAGATTATATAACTGGGGCATAGTAGTACATGTTATATTTCTTCCCATAATTTGCAATACTCTCACTGACAAATGTCACAGCAGTTTTAGGTCACCTATGAAGTGAGGGAATGCCTTAAAGGGCTTGCACTGGAAGCAAAGCGTCTGCAGTTTCTTACAGTTCAAAAGGAATGCGTCATGCATATAATAGTTAAGTCCTGGCATCATTTACGAATGACCTCAAAAAATATGGAGCAACCAAAGTTTCATTGATTCTACAACACTGAAAGACAGACATATAACAAGTGTCGTGGAATTTTAGTTACTGTTTCCCCTTCAAGTCTAAAGAAGTCTTCCCCAGTAAGAAAGCAAGCAAGATCATAGACAAGGTCATGCATGGTGTAATCAGAGAAATGTACTTGAAGAAATGACATCTGAACTAGTTTATTGAAATATAAATTTCCCACGTCCACTTAATCATTAATCACATCACATTCAAGGAGGTCAAGTGATTTCCACAATTCAACCACCTTGTATTTAATAATTGGATAGTCTTTTGGAAATAGATTGAAAGGGCAACAAAAGATTTTTTCAGGTTCATAGGCATGTGCTTGTAGCTCAACTCCAGGGATGGCAATATCTCATTCCTTGGCTCCTCCAAGTCCCATATATCACATTCCAAGACATTTCTCCATGTTGTTTCATCAACTTGATAGAGCAACATGCTCATTTGTTACATAAGCACCACATGATGAAGAAAAACAAAACGGACTAGAAAATATCTTAGCAGCAAGCATTCCGAGGTCTTTGCTGCAGTACGCAGTAGCGCACCAAAGGGCAACCCTCCTCTTCCAGTGTACACCACTAATCCCACTTATTGGGTAACACCAATACAAATAAAATCTTTGCAAAGTACATCACCAGGTCATATATATCTAGATAGTTGCAATGCCTTTATTCATTTATTCACCGTTTCATTGCAGAACACATCATAGAAGGATAAAACTAGCAACATTGATCTCAATAATTCAAAATTGTACTTGGGAATTACACAGTAAATAACAATAAAACTCCAAGAACATAAACGTTTACAATAGGGTATTAAGAATAAAGATTTTCCTTCTATGTTTTTAGTTCAGACTAATTGCGACATAACCCAACGAGCATCTCCGTTTCTATCTTTTAAGCCTCAAGAAGATGTTGGAAAATCATCACCTACTGATGGTCCGATGTATCCTTCCTAGACCTGCTCCGCACCTTCGTGTGGAGGTTTTAGCCGGTTTTCCTCAATTAACTGTGCATTTGTAGGTTTCTGGATCCGGTTTCCCTTATAAACTGGGTCAACTCTCTTCTTCTTAATATAAAAGCGGAAATCCGCCTCGGTTTCAAAAAAATTTATTGCCCAAGTTGCTTTCATCATACTTTGTTGCTCCTCTTGATGGTCTCGCTCAGAGATTCTTCATCTGCTGATTTTCCTCGCTGAGAACGATTAGAATAGACATGAATTAATCAAAATGCTATAAGGATACACATATAGAACTATGTTTTCCATGCAAATTGTGATGTAAAATAGCATAAATTTGGCACAAGAATAGAAAAGTCATTATGTGTACTTACACAGAAGTGTTTTCCTTGTCCGGCAGCATTTTAGCACAATCATAGCAGAATAGAAATCTACACCTTGATATGACGAAAAAAAAGATGCAAAAGAGTTTAATTAGCTGGAGCAAGGAAACTTCAGATATACATATAATATAGCCTTTGGAAAAAAAAAGAAAATAACATTGAGTCTCTAATGCAATCGATGTACTGAAAATCCTGATTATGAGTTTCCTTCTTCTATTAATTGTGTGGTTAATTTTTGTATTTCGGTAAACTCTCAGCATGATTAACAATTGAATGGGTAAGTAAAAAAATGGATATCCCGAGTAATGCCAACTTCAAGAATCAGCAATGCTGCAAAAGCAAGCCTATGTAACACAAAGTTTCAGTCTAGCCATACATTCTCCTGGATATTTCAAATCACATGAGGTGCGTTTGGAATGTATAGATCTAATTGTTCGTGTGTGAAAACATGCCTACTGCACTGATCCATGAAAACTACAAGATATACTGCACAAAAATCTGCCACACAGTGGTCTTGGTAACAAAATTAATGCCTTTCATTCAGAAAACAGAGAACAAAAAGCCTACAATGGGCCTGTTAGCTAAGCAAAGGTGGTGTGGATCCAACTTTAGCTAAGCAAGTCTAATTTTGTTTGCCTGTAGGTTGTAGCACGTACCACCTAGAATGGGCCTCTAGAGTTTACAAAACAAGAAATAAGCATTTCAGCTCCTTGCAAATTAAAGGTGTTTACAGCTGAATATCGTGGCATATTTGTTTCCTGGTTCCTAAAATTTCATTGGGCTAAGGCTAAGAAGATAAAGTCAAATCTTCATTCTGAGAATCTGTTCTTATTGTATAAAAAAAGACTTCGAATATACCAAAAGAAAAAATAAAGCAACCAAAACTACCCACAGAGTGGGTTCTTAGCTGGAAATACTACATTTCACCCCTGCACAATAGCCACCTCTCCAAATCCAGTCACCACCTATGCTGCTGATCTAAGCTCTCCATCAACAGTTGAACGAGGGTCAAAAACTCAAATGGTCTAATTCATTGTCATGTACACTACAAAACATTTTAGCCACATTTCTATGCATATAATCATTACAATAGTACTGTACTATACAAGTTTAAAACTTAAAAAACTTCCAGTAATAGCAAATTAGCAATCATCTAAGGTGGCATCTACTTCTTTAGTATAGGCGAATTCAACCAAAACAGGCATATGCTACGAAGAAAACAGGCAGGCAAAGGTGAGCTCGAAAGCACTGACATTCAGAACAAGTTCGGCTAGTTGTCCTAGTGCAAAACAGACGTATATTCTGCATTTCCTGCGGTTATTAAGCTACTGTTCTTGGATCTTCAGTGCAAAAGTTTATGGTGATGGAATGCTATGCTACGCTATGTCGCTACCTGGTTTATGTAATATATAGCCTATCTGCTTTCTTTCTTCAGTTCTCACAACTCGAAGCACTACCGGAAATCATCTTTTACCTTGGCGACCACAGAATTTTATTGGCGGCTAGATAGAAACTGACAAAAAAAATTACTTATTTCCTGGCGATCGAGAATAACCGCCAATAAAATAATTTTTCTTGGCAGGGTAAGGGGATGATCACTAAATATTGTTATTATTTTTGGCGGTGGTGAAGAAGGGACAAGGAAAAATGTTTATATCATGACTGCTGCAGTTGACCCTTCACTGCTGCAGTTGACCCAAGGAATAGGGACTTTCCTTAAAAATTAACTGTGGGGGCCTCCCCTGCAGTAGTTGCTTCAAAAAAAAAAGGACTTTCCTTGGAGGTTTGTCTATGCCAAGGATATAATTGCCTTAGCGTTAATCTAGATCGGCCTCGCTGGGCTAATCAGCGCGCACATTTTATATTGGGCCGGGCTCCCGCGAGCTGCTAGTGGGCTTGGCTCCAGCGAGCTGCTAGTGGGCTTTGGAGCCTCTCGATTGATCGACATTCTTCCATAGGAAGCCTAATAATCGCGCGGAATTAATGAAAGCAGATCAAATTGAAAGCATTGCCTCGATTCAACACGCACGCCTCGAAAGCCAGGCGAACCGATCAGCACCGCCATGCGCATAATTATGATCGTGATAAGCCATGCTCTGCTTGCTCTTGTATCTTTACTCTTCTATGTTCTGCTTCTGTCTGCTTTGTAATTAGCTAGTCATATATTTACTAGCTTGCGATTGATCGAAGTCCAGGACAGATCAACTACGAGCGATCCCACGCGCGATATGCAGCATACGGCCCCCGGAGACAAAGACGCTACAGCGCTGCCGCGCCATGGCCAGCAACTATTTGCAGACATCAACGACTTTGAACAAATAGAGTAGATCGGTGAGGGCACCTATGACAAGGTGTTCAAGGCGATCCACAAGGCTACCAAGGAAATCGTCACGGAGAAGTGGGCCTGCCCTCGCAACGGCAGACCACATGGCCCGGCTGTCGACATGACACCTTTCTACTATGAGTGCTACTGCCTTTCCACTTGCACACACAATGCTATCGTTCAGTTGCGTGTCACGACAGGAGTTATGGGCCATATGTTGGGCCGGAAGGGTGGGTGTGTGTTGGGCCTAACTGGAGGCCTGCGTGCTTATCGGCGGCTACTACTTAAGCCCTGACTTGTAACAGGGGAAAGAATCAAAGATTGGAAATCAAACACAACTATCTCTCTCTTGTCTTTCCCCTGTCCTGAACTCTGCTCGTCAACTGTTCGATGAAAGTTCTTACTAAATTCCTACCCAAATCTTTTATCTATCCACCTGATACTTCTGTAATCCTCTTAGTAGAGTTTAGATCGTAACAATTTGGTATCAGAGCCGTCGTTCCTGGGCAATCTGGCGAAGAAAAAGCAGAATCGGTCGGAGAGGATGGAGCACACGGAAGGGAAACTAGCGAGCTGAGCAAGCGGGTGGCAGAGCTCACCAGCAACCTCTCCACGGTGGTGGGTTCATTGGCTAGGCTAGAGAAGTGGATCCCTGTGGTGGATGCAGGCCTAGAGGGCGTGCATCGTGCCATGGAGGGAATGGCAGCGCGCCTGAAGAAATTGGAGGCCGCGCCATCATCGGAGTCGCCGAACAAGGCGACACCACTGCCCAATGGGCACGGCTTCGACAATCATCTCCTGGGTGGTGCATCTGGTGTCCATGGGAACCAGGAGCCTACCCAGGGCAATGGTAAGCAATATAGCTGCAAAATCCCTTTCAATTTTGAAACGGGGGAGACATCTGAGCAAGGGGCTTTCAATTCCATGTTTAGTGGTAGATCGAGTGGGTCTAGGTTGCCTAAGACTCAGTTTCCTAGGTTTGATGGAGATAACCCTAGGTTGTGGAAGAAGAGTTCAGAGAAGTACTTTGATATGTATCAGGTTCCCTATCAGTCCTGGGCAAACTTTCTACTTTGCATTTTGTGGGAGAGGCTGCTTTATGGCTTCAGTCTTATGAGGAGATGCATGCTGTAGAAAGTTGGTCAGAATTGTGTGTTGCTGTTCATAGCAAGTTTGGGAAAGATAGATATCAGCAGTATTTAGAGCAATTAGAGAATCTCAAACAAGTGGGAAGTGTAGGAGAATTTCATAGCAAGTTCCAAGAGTTGATGCATAGTGTGTTGATTTACAATCGGGGGTATGATGAAGTTTTCTTTGTCACAAAATTTGTGAGGGGATTAAAACCTGAAATTAGAGAAGCTATCAAGCTGCATAAGTCGAGTTCGGTTGATGCTGCTGTTTCCTTGGCTATAATGCAGGAGGAACTGCTCGAAGAGATCCCACACAAGTATCAGACCAAATCTATCAACAGAGAAGGGTATAAGAACAATTTCAAGTACCCAAATCCAGCCAAAGGGATATTGGGGCCAGCACCTGAAGAGCCTAAAAAGGTTGAAGAAAAGTCTAAGTGGGAAGAGTGTTATGACTCCCTCAAAGCAGCCAGAAGAGCTAGAGGGGAATGTTTCAAATGTGGAGAGAAGTTTGGGCCTGGTCATCGTTGTCCACCAGCTGTATAGCTTCTTGTGCTAGAAGAAGTTCTGGACTTGTTCCATAAGGAAGAAAAACCACCTGACAACACTAAACCAGATGATTCTAACAGTGATGAGGAGCTTATGCTCTCTGAATGGGCTTTGGCAGGCATTATTGGAAAGAAAACAATCAGATTGCAAGGCATGATTGGCAAGCAGCAGGTGCTGATTTTGGTGGATTCAGGAAGTTCAGCCAGCTTCATCTCTGAAAATTTGGCCAATAAATTGAAGCTACCTACCACACCTATTTCATCTGTTCAGGTCACAATTGCTAATGGTGGGCAATTGCAATGTTCCAAAATGCTACCGCAGGTTACCTGGTGGTGCCAAGGTCACACTTTCTCTACAGACCTCAAGTTGCTCACCCCGGGAACTTATGACATGGTGTTGGGAATGGACTGGCTGGAGTCACATAGTCCTATGTGGGTCCATTGGCAGAAGAAGAAACTGGAGTTTCAGTTCAATCAAAAGCAAGTGACATTGTTGGGCATTCAGGACCAAGTGGGCTCTTGCAATCAAGTGTCTCAAAGTCAACTTAAAGGCATGCTAAAAATAGGAGCTGTAGCCCATTTGATTCAATTGTGTGCAGTAGAAATTGATCAAGTGAATATGGCTGTGGATTCAACTGATGCAGATTCCCCTGATGCAATATAGCAGCTAATAAGGCAATTTCAGGAGTTGTTTCAGGAACCAACTCAGCTACCACCTCATAGAAATTTTGATCATAGCATACCTCTTGTTCCAAATGCTATACCTGTCAACAAAAAGCCTTATAGATACAATCCTACTCAGAAAGATGAGATTGAAAGTCAAGTCAAACAAATGCTGCATCAAGGGATTATCAAACCTAGCACCAGCCCATTTGCTTCTCCTGTTTTGTTAGTCAAGAAAAAGGATGGGGGATGGAGATTTTGTATTGATTACAGAGGGCAAAATGAGGTGACTGTGAAGAACAAATATCCTATGCCAGTGGTGGAGGAATTTTTAGATGACCTAGTTGGAGCAAAATGGTTCACTATACTGGATTTAAGGTCAGGGTATCATCAGATAAGATTACTGGAAACTGATGAGCATAAAACAACATTTAGGACTCGTCATGGGCACTGAGTTTAGAGTGATGCCCTTTGGGCTCACTAATGCTCCAGCTACATTCCACGATCTGATGAACAACATTTTTGCTACTATGCTTAGACAGTTTGTTCTGGTTTTTGTGGATGACATTCTGATCTATAGCCCTACCTTGGAGAAACATGTGGAGCATGTGAAGGAGGTGTTCACCATTTTGCAGCTGAACAAATTGTATATCAAGCACAACAAATGTTTATTTGCCAAACAACACTTGGAATATTTGGGTCACATTATTGGTGTTGCAGGAGTGGCCACTGATCCAAAAAGGTGATGGCAGTGCAGACCTAGCCACAACCCAAAACTGTCAAACAACTAAGGGGTTTTCTGGGGTTGGCTGGCTATTACAGGAAATTTATTAAAGATTATGGCACACGGGCCAAACCTCTGATAAATTTGCTAAAGAAAGAGGTACCCTTCAATTGGACTGTTGAGGTGCAGCAAGCTTTTGAAGCTATTAAACTTAAGTTGTCCCATGCCCCAATGTTAGCTGCACCTGATTTTAAGAAGCAATTTGTGATGGAGACTGATGCAAGTGATAAGGGCATTGGAGCAGTGTTAATGCAAGAAGGCCATCCCATAGCTTATATCATCAAGGCTTTGGGACCAAAAGCACACGCTATGTCTAGTTATGAAAAAGAGTGCATGGCTGTGTTGTTGGCTGTCAGTAAATGGAGACAATACCTACAGCAGGGTGAATTTGTCATTCAGACAGACCACAAGAGTCTGATTCACCTTAATGAGCAACAATTAACTTCTCCTATGCAGCATAAACCCTTCTTGAAATTAATTGGATTGCACTATACCATCAAGTACAAGAAAGGGACAGAAAATTCAGTAGCTGATGCATTGTCCAGGAAAGACAATTCAGAGGAGTTTTTAGCAGTATCCACCAGCCAGCCTAGATGTCTGGAAGTGATCCAAGAAGGATATGTAAAGGATGCCAAGGCCAGTCAATTGTTGGCTGAACTCAGTCTTGCTGCTGACAGAACTGATGGGTACACATTAGTTGATGGGATCATCAGGTGGCATGACAAGATTTGGTTGGGGCATTTGAAGGAAGCACAACAGGCAGTGTTACTGGCATTGCATGATAGCAGAGTGGGAGGCCTTTCAGGCATTATTGCCACGTATAAGCGTATCAAACATCTATTCAGTTAGCCTGGTATGAAAAAGGATGTTCATGACTATGTACAGGCGTGTACAACTTGTCAACAAGCTAAAGGTGAGCACTGTAAACAACCTGGGTTATTGCAACCCTTGCCAGTTCCTCTCCAAGCTTGGCACACAGTTAGTATGGACATTGTGGAGGGACTTCCTAAATCAGTTGGTTTTGACACAATCATGGTCATAGTGGACAAATTCAGTAAGTTTGCTCAATTCATTCCTTTGGCCTATCCTTTCTCAGCACTGAAGGTAGCTCAGGTGTTTATCCAAAATATATATGATGTCATTGGTCTACCTCAAGTCATTATATCTGACAGAGATAGGATTTTCACCAGTGCATTCTGGGAAGAATTATTCAAGTTGGTTGATGTTAAACTGAATATGAGCTCCTCTTATCACCCACAAACTGATGGTCAGACAGAACGTCTTAACCAATGTCTGGAAGGCTATTTGAGATGTGCAGTCCACTCTTCTCCAACTAAATGGGCTCATTGGATCTCTCAAGCTCAACATTGGTACAACACATCATTCCACGCTGCTTTCGGTAAAACCCCTTATGAAGTGCTCTTTGCTAGAAAACCCAACAGCTTTGGTATCGTCGACATCAACCAGAGTACTGTCCCTGATGTGCATCAGTGGGTGGGAAACAGGAAAAGGCTGATGATCTGTTGTATCATCAGTTGCAAAGAGCTCAGCAACGCATGAGTCAAGCTAATAAACATCGATCAGAAAGGCAGTTTGTTGTAGGGGACTCGGTGTATTTGCGACTGCAGCCTTACATTCAAATGTCTGTGGTGAAGCGCACTTGTCAGAAATTGGCCTTTCGGTACTTTGGACCATACAAGATAGTGGAAAGGATTGGTGTCGTGGCTTATCGTTTGGCCTTGCCTCCTGGCAGTCTTATTCATCTAGTTGTTCATGTGTCCCTGCTCAAACGTGCTGTCACTCCAGGTACGACAGTCTGTTCTAACTTACCAGTTACTTGCACTGAGGAATCTGTACAGGTCCAACCTGAAGCTGATCTTCGGGAGAGATTGATCAGGCGTGGCAATGCTGTGGTTTCTCAAGGCCTGGTAAGTTGGAGTGGATTACCTGATGAATTGGCAATTTGGGAGAATTTATCTGAGTTGCGTCTACGTTTCCCTGCTGCGCCGGCTTAGGGGCAAGCCGGTTCTTAAGGAGCGAATGTCACGACAGGAGTTATGGGCCATATGTTGGGCCGGAAGAGTGGGTGTGTGTTGGTCCTAACTGGAGGCCTGTGTGCTTACCGGCGGCTACTACTTAAGCCCTAACTTGTAACACGGGAAAGCATCGAAGATTACAACTATCTCCCTCTTGTCTTTCCCCTGTCCTGAACTCTGCTCGTCAACTGTTCGACGAAAGTTCTTACTGAATTCCTACCCAAATCTCTGATCAATCCACATGATACTTCTGTAATCCTCTTAGTAGAATTCAGATTGTAACATTGCGGTGTGCCGACTCTGACCCAGCTACATGGGACATGTACATCATCACGGAGTACGTTGGCAAGCGTGACCTCCATGACGTCATCGTCTCCAACAAGAAGCGCTTCACCGAGGAATTGACGCGGGGTATTGCATCAGCTAGTACTCCCTCCTTCACTAATTATTTGATGCCGTTGACTTTTTTATACACGTTTGACTGCTCGTCTTATTTAAAAAATTTACGTAATTATGAATTCTTTTCATATCATTTGAGTCATCGTTAAATATACTTTTAAGCACATATATAATTTTACATATTTCATAAATTTTTTTGAATAAGATGAGCGGTCAAACTTGTATAAAAAAAATCAACGGCACTAAATATTTAGGAAAGGAGGAAGTATGTGGAATCAGTGCGGGGGGTAATGCATCCAATCCATTTATACCAAGCACCCTTATACCGTTCAAGTTTCCAAGCTCTCTTATGTTACAGATGCAATCATATCTGGTGACATTCATCTCCGACAAAGTGTGAAGGTTAATCAGTTTCCCAATTCCACGCACTGCAAGTTGTGTAAAATCCAGGGTACGCAGATTATATAACTGGGGCATAGTTGTACATGTTATATTTCTTCCCATAATTTGCAATACTCTCACTGACAAATGTCGCAGCAGTTTTAGGTCACCTATTGAAGGGAATGCCTTAAAGGGCTTGCAGTGGAAGCAAAGTGTCTGTAGTTTCTCACAGTTCAAAAGGAATGCGTCATGCATATAATAGTTAAGTCCTGGCATCATTTACGAATGACCTCAAAGAATGTGGATCAACCAAAGTTTCATTGATTCTACAACACTGAAAGACAGACATATAATGAGTATGTCGTGGAATTTTAGTTACTATTTCCCCTTCAAGTCTAAAGAAGTCTTCCCCAGCAAGAAAGCAAGCAAGATCATAGACAAGGTCATGCATGGTGTAATCAGAGAAATGTACTTTTTTTTCCCTTGCAAAATAAAAAAGAAAAGATTTTTTTCAGGTACATAGGCATGTGCTGAATTTTTTTGAGAAATATTATCTTTTTAATGGAAAATTGCAAAAATAGAAGTCGGGTGGGGAAAATTGCAGAAATGGGGGCCTGCCGCCTGGGGGTCTGGCGGCAGGGCACCTACCGCAGCGTGGTCTGGCGGCAGGGCCCACCACCTCGGCGGAAGGCAGGTACTGCCAGGCCGTATGGCGGTAGGGCCCGCCGCCTGCGTTGCCCGCCCGTCTTTTCTCGCCTGTGATTCCTTCGCCCGTGCGCGAGGCTACCGCTAGGCCGCTTGGCGGTAGGCTCCGGTGCTCACCGTTTTAAAACCAGCGCAGGACCACTTCGTCGCTGCTATCTCTCATTTTCTTCTTCCTCTCCTCATCCCGAGCTTCATCTCCTCATCCCGAGCAAAGGAGGAGATGATGACGGACGCGCAACAGCAGCTCGTGGAGTTGAAGGGAGGGAGGTCGTGCTGCTGGTGTAGAGGAGACAGCAAGTTTGTGATACATACTCCCATTAGCAGGTATTAAAATAGTTCGTTTAGTGGTTCATTTAATTACTGTCATTTTGAATTGTAAGCTAGTTATTTTTTGAGATCTAGGGAG
>CM002478.1:8233598-8290830 GCA_000325765.3 Leersia perrieri
GGTATCGGCTTCCAAGTTATCGGCCTAGAGGCCGATAACGATAATTATCTAACAAATTTATTCTTATCGATTGCAGGATCAAATCGACTGGCACGCTCAGAACCCGATTTAAAGGACTTGCGCTCAGGAGTTAAGCAAATCTCCCAGGCCTAGCGTAGTACACGTGGAGGTCAAATTTCACGTCAACACCGTCGTGCCTCCAAGCTGCTCCATCGCAGAATTCGGGGTGGGCTGCTACGTGTTAATGTGCACTACTAGTCTACTACCGTGCTGAAATGTGACCTAGGAGTAGGATTTAGGAATTGAATGCTTTTTGTTCATGACATGTTGGTGTATATATGCGGATATTTTCATTGCACCTTGCTAAGTACTTTTTGGAACGGTGTGTTTCTTGTTTTTGGACTTGTTTTGCTCTATATGGTTGCACTTTTTCCAAACATTTGCATTATAATTTTCTAGGGTGAGGACCCCACAAGTGCCTTATACCCGGTGCAGGGACGGGGACGGGTTGAAATTCTCCCCCGTGTCCGGGGATGGGGATTGGAACGGTTGATTTTATTTGCCATGGGGACGGGGACGGGATGCTAAAATCCGACGGGTGCAGCCCCATTGCCATCCCTATTCCCTCCCTCCTCCCCTTCTTGTCTTACTCAAAACGAAGAACTAGAATATCTAAAACCAACAATCGATCATTTGTCAGTTGAGTCTAGCTCTCATTGCCATCGGCAAGCTATGTCAAACCAAAACGGAACAAACACCAGACATTAGTCTAGAACTTAACACATTAAATGAATCCAAACAGACCAGGAGTCGGATGGACCACCAATACGATGTTGTCGATCAGTGACAAGTTGAATACGGGATTCATTATACCAGGGGATTCACTGATACCAAGATTAATAACATCTCGCAATAAACGCTGAGATGAATTTTTGTACAGGTTCTGGCCCCCATCGGGGTAATAGCCATACGTCTTGTCAGCTTGGTAGCATGTTTGTCCTTAATCACCAAATTGTGCGTTGCCTCCGAGTACAATGAGCTATAGCAGAAGGCTGGTCTGACTAGTATATTAGGGGGATATGACTAATTTGTGCATATGTGCGACTAGTCAAATTAGCGAGATTGTCGACGATGAGCTTCCGTAGGTCTTTGATGTGCTTATAAGGATTGGGTGTCTTCAGACTCAATTGAAGGTGTCTTTAGCCCTCAAGGGCCTCGTGAATTTATAGCCTTTATGAGATATCATGACCTAGTCAGACTCAGGAATTCCGAGTAGCAAATATGGTTAGATACGGAAGGAACCAGACTTCCTAAATTATGTACTACTTGGTGGGCCTCTCTCCATAATTATAAAGGTATCAGAAATACACAGTTACCGTATATACAATAATACGGGGTACCCTATACGACTATACCAAGTACTATGACAGATGCCTTCAAGAAGGTTACGACATTTGGAATGTCATCGTTAGGATTTCTCCCAGAGTCCACCAATAAAGCACATGCATACGACTTATATAGTAAATCATCGACATAATCATTGCGACATCGCCTCCATAAAGACAAGTAGCGCCTATAGGTGTTACAGATGTCTATTTTCATGGAACCGGTAGGAAACACTGCAAACAATATATCTATTCATTAGATCAGGCTATGGACAGCTAGATCTAGAGCTGAGTCACCGCCGGCTGATGTCACTATCATTGTCCTTGCCAAGTCGTGTCCAACCCTGCAAGGCCTTCATTGTTGCCATTTGCGCCTTGCCGTCATGAGTCATGCCGAATCCAGCTCTAGCGTTGTCCGCACTTTGTTTTCACTTGTCGCTGTCACCATTGCCGCCGCACAACCCCCCTGCTGTGCTGGCCACACCATCATGGACCGCCAATACACCGAGCCAACGCGTCGTTGCCGGGTAGGCATTGACGTGCCGGCCTGCCGGCCATCTTCTCTCTCTCTCATCTATCAGTGGGCTGCAGGCACATCCAGCAGGCAGCAGGTGCGGGGCGACGACGGTTGTGAATGCGGCGCGATGGCTATGGCTGCATATAAGGCCGATGACATGCGGCGAGCGTGGGACGACGTCGGTTGCAGATGTGACGTGACGGTGGCCGCCGTAGACATGTGTGACAACACTGGCGGCCAGTGGGGGCAAGGACGGCTGATGCGACGTTTCAATGGCAGCTACACACACAAGCGACGATGCTGATGGTGACTACATAAGCGGGGGCCAGCACAAACTTCGACGATGGTTGCTATCGCTAGACACCAGTGACGGCGGCTGTGGATGCAGCGCGGTGACAGCGGCTGTGGATGCGGCACGGTGACGGCGGCTACAGACGTAGGCAACAACACCGGTGACAGGCAACTACGGATGCGGGGGCCGACACAAACCTCGATGCCGATTGCAGGAACGCACACGAGGCCATGATGCCAGCAACGGCCGCTTGAGCTCTCCTCCCCATTGCTGGGACAGTACCACAACCGCCTAGCCACAGGCATCGAGGGTTGTGTCCGCCCCAGCGTCCGCATCCGGCATCGCTCCAAGCTTGCCGCTGCCGGCGTTGTCACATGCCCTTTGCCGGCGTCGAGGGTCACATAGACTGCCGGATCCGTAGTTGCCTGCCGCCAGCGTCGACGGTCACACTAACCTGACACCCGCATCGCCTCGTGCTTGCCGCCGGTGTCGTCACCTCACACCGCAGTCGCCGTTTCCGTGGGTCGCGCCTGTTGACGTGAAATTTGGTTACACGTGTTCCACACCAAAGGCCTAAGAGATTTGCTTAACTCTAGTGCAGGTCCTAAAATTTGGGTTCAGGACATGCCATTTGATTTGATCCTGTAATTAACAAGAATAAGAAAATTAAAGTTAGATGCCAAGTGCTATCGGCCACTGGGCCGATGACGGGTAGCCAATAGCAAGAGTTTTGCGATCGGCTGTCAAGTCAATATAGATCTGCATCGGCTATATGAAGCAGGAAAAAGCCGATGGAGCTTGTGAGGAATAATGAATTGAAGATAAACGATCGGCTGAAACTCCGATAGAATCAAATATGCTAACAACCCACGTTTCTAAGCTGATTAGCTCTAATCTTAGTCCGAAGGATCGAGTGAGGTCGAGACAACTTGCACTAAGATTATCATAACAACCAACTGAAAGCATATATGATGGTAGATATATCGCGTTGTATAAAGTACTGCCTAGATATATTATTATCAGTAGTAAACTAATTATAATATCGAACTTAACCGCGAAAGTCCTAATTAGCATCTTAATTAGAATATTGGAACTAACCAATAAAGTCCTAATCAAGATGAACCGATGCAAATATATCATGGTTGATCTAGGATCTAGCGATATATATGATATGCGACGTGTAGATCAACAATCGAATATATCGGACCTAACCGAGAAAGTACCGATAGCCGATCCACACGATGTTTGACGAGACATACCTACTTCTGTAGTTCGAACCTCATCGATGCAGCACGACCCGAAAGCACGACTCGAGACAAACCTCATCGAAAACCTAGCAGAAGCTAGGGTGGCGATGCATCGAAGTTGTATTGTTGAAAAGGTGATCCTTATTACAGTACCCGGGTTATAATATTTATACCCATGGGTATTCGACTCCTACTTGCACATGACTCGATTGGCTTAACATGTGCGATCATTTTACAAAAGGAAACTAATTCCTAACTTTACAAACTAGGAATCTAATAACTTGCAAACACGAAAACTAGCAGACCTTCCTAATCTAGATACAATCGGTTTCCATATGTAATGGTCCGATACAGCTCATCGTGGCTCATGTTGACTTGGTCTTTATCGGCTTGTTGCCCTCATCGGCTTGATCATCATTTTGCTGAGCCCGATGCAATCCTTGACTCAATCTTGCTTCTTCAATTAGCTTTCGAGCCGATTCAAATTCTGGTGTCAACAGCGCCGGGCGATGGGCCTGTGGAGGGGCAGGGAATAGAGAGAGGGGGAGGAGAGGGGGTTTCTTTATTTGACTGACCGGTGAGTCCCGCAAGATGACAAGGTTTCCATGTCAAGGAAACCACCCCTACGTACTGCTGGTTTTTATGAGTTCGAAGTCCAACGTTTCTGGTATTGGCGTTGAGGGACGATTTTGAAACTTGGTATCCATGTAAGGGACCCGAGTGAACTTGACATGACAACTCGGCCTGACTGGCAGATGCCAAGGCCATTGAATGAGGCCCGCACCAGATTGGACTAGACCACTTTATGTGTTCAATGTAGATTAAAAAACAGCAGGCCCAAGCGATTAGAACAGCCTAAATCCAGCCTATTCTGCCCTCAGGTGTCCAAAGAATTGGATAAAAGAGGTATTTTGTATTTGTAGACTTGGACTAGATTTTTGCCCATTAGCACCCATTTTGCCTGGAACAGTGCTAGCTATCTTTTCCTCTTTCTCTTCCGTCTACTCTCTGTTCGTTCGACCACGTGTAGCTAGCCTTGTTCTTGTTTGAGAAACCAAGAGACAGCTCTAAAATTTTTCAGTTGTTTATGTAGCTTCTCTCAAGATGAGCAACAATGTGAATGAGCAAATTTTCATCTATTGATATTAGAATTTTTTCACCCTGTATGATTCGTTATCTTACAACAATTAGGCATAGCTTCACGTTCTCGCGTGCTGTATCTTCGACAGGAACTACATGTAGGCTGTAGCTCATTTGAAAATGCCACATACAACGTTAGTTTCTTCTCCGTTGAAGCAATTCGGCCGGTAATAGGTTAGTATAATGAAGTACATTTGTCTTCTTTCAAGGTAATGCTTTCTTACCTCTTTAATTAAAGGCAAACTGTTCTTACCGATCAGTCAAAGACGACAAAAAAGGATTATTAAACAAGTAATCAAGTCTTTTAGAGCTTTATAGCTTGTTTTAATCGTAGCTTTTCTTTTACGGGGAACATCATGAATAATTAAATCTACGGCAAAGGGACGTGCATCTACCTTTCATGTATTACTTTACAAAAGATAATATGAACGTTTTCACGCATTAGACAATTATCAAAATTGCAAAGTTGTGTTAATAGATCTAGCACATCATTAAACTAAGGTTTCCAAATTCTACACGATTTGTTGGGTCAAAATAAAGATATTATTTTGCACTTCTGATACAGTGTCTGACCATGCAAACATTTGGTCACTTCGTGACTTTTCTTATTATTTCTACGACTCTAAGCCATTTTTCAACCACTCGGTAGAGTCCAACAAATTGCATGTTTTCTTTGTGAAACAGAAAATATTATAACTTAAAATTTTGGTTTGCACAATATGCGAATGTGTAGAAGCAAACAATTGTAACCTATACAGATACATGACATTTAGGTGTTTTTTTAGACAACGGATAAATCTGGCTTTGACTTTAGAAGAAGCTACATCCACTTATTACAATGTTTTGACTCAAATAAACACACAACTCATTTGGCAATCACATGCCACTGCCACATAAACAAGGAAATATAAAGACGACCTGATGTGAGCAGAGGTGGCTCGATCTTTCGGTGAGTTGAAAAAAGTAATTAATGATTGACTAATACATCTCTCCAAGGATCGTTGATTTTGCTGGTGCAAATCAACCTCCTGCAATCAATCAAGAACAAGTAAGAATAAGATAAAAACAATCTAAAGTGCAAATAGGATTTAAGGCTTACAATAAATGATACTCGATAAGGTGGAGTTCTTAAGAAGTACTCCCTCCATCTCCATCTCCAAATGATCTTCATATTTGGTTTTGGTGGGAATACCAATACAACCTTGCATGTCATTTAATTTACATCAATCTACGCGTATAGTCATTATTACAATATAGTGTTGGCCAACTAAAATATACATGCATCTAAAAGGCATTTACTTCTGTACGGAGAAACAAATAAACTAGAACTCCCTTGTGTAAATATGATCAATTAGAGACTAAATATGAAGATCAGTTAGAGACATCTTCAAATTCCTAATACGAAGATCATTTAGAGACGGAGGGAGTAATCAGGAGCTCTAGCCCAGCACATAATTCCAAGTGATATAACAATGGCTAAACGTGAAGGTCGTAGTCTGGGAACACGAGCTCGTTGTCGGGTGTGGATGCATCAACACATGTTTTGACAACATGCACTCGCTTTTCTTTTTCCACTGTCCATTGTTGTGCCAAGGCCTTCTTGAAAACTTGGCACTCCTCCAGAGGGTGAGAATTGGTCTTGTGTATCAGACACCATTATCGTCGACAACCATCGTCTTGGGGATCAGCCTGTTCTGCAGTGAGAACTTATGTTGTCATCTTGTGCTTTCCACTCTTGCGATTTCTCTTTTTACTTGACTCAGGTGTGTCTTTGTCGACTGCCTTCTTGCTCTTTCTGTCTTTTCGCCTCCGGACATCATTTACATGAGCACACCTGTCGATGATCTCGAACAGCTTGCAGGCAGATGTAATTCACCATGTTGCCAGAAACCTGGGTGGTGTAGCGATCTCGAACACTTGACTTGAACACGCGGATGATAGAAGCATTGGTGATTTCAGGGATCATATTTTGGCATTCATTGAGACGGCGAATATAGTCCCTTAAAGACTCACCTAGGTTCTGGGCTAGAGCGTGTAGCTCGTCCTCGATTGTGTGGCGCTTGTATGTTCCTTGCAAATTGGCGACGAATTGCTGTCTCAAAGTCTTCCCATGAGGAGATCGAGCGAGGCGGGAGGTGGACTAGCCTTGAATGGGCAGATTCTTTCAACGCAGCTGACAAGTAATTAGCCATCACATTGTCATCTACTTCAGTAGTGTAGAGGACCGTATTGTAGACATGAAGAAAATTTTCAGGGTCAGTACTCCCGTCGTACTTCTCTATTGCTCATGGTCTGAACTTCTCGGGCTACCATACTTCTTGTAATGTGGGTGTGAATGCTTTGCACCCGCCCCCTGGAACAAGAGGTGGTCAGTGTCCGTGTTGTCGTCGGGACGGTTTTGGTGACGGCGAGGAAGAGGATCACGATGATGAGGGGTCGCTCGGAGTTGGATAGTGTTCTATGGACTGGTGTTGACATTATCGATTCCGTCGAGAGTTGAGGAACGCGAATCATGATGTCGTCGATCATCACGGTCTTGTCGTCGGTCTCGACCGTTGTCACCTTGATCGTCGCGCCCGTTGTCTTGATGTTCTTGTCGACCTTGGTGGCGCCCATCTTCACGAGAATGACCTCTTGGACTGCCATTGTTGTCGGGGCGCACCGGAGAACATCGTCGATGTCGATCTTGGTCCTGTTGCCCTCTCCGCCGCCCTTCCACGTGATTGTTGAGGGCTCGATCTTGTTGAGGCGGTGTGGTCCGACGACGAGGACGTCGCGGTGACTGATCATTGGAGTTGCGACTGACATTCGGATGCTTGCTGACAATTTCGTTGTTCCCGCCAGATCGCA
Organism: Leersia perrieri; assembly: GCA_000325765.3. NCBI lineage: Eukaryota > Viridiplantae > Streptophyta > Magnoliopsida > Poales > Poaceae > Leersia > Leersia perrieri. Next base: position 8,241,030 of record CM002478.1, read on the forward strand.
TGTCGTTTCCTTGCAACGCCCGGGGAGGTGGGTCCTGTGCCGCTGGCTCTGCTGCCGCATCTGCGAATGCACTACCGAGATTAGCCGCTGTTGCACGTAGTTGTTCTGCTCAACGGTCAGCCTCTGGGTGTAGGATTGGGTCGAAGGGGCTCTCTTAGGAGCACATTGATGGCGTTCAGCTGCTGGGTAGGTGTTTGTATCGTAGCCTAGGCAGCTGGTTCCTTCTATGTCGACCATGTTCACGTCACGTGGAGCAGTCGATGATGCGTATCATTCCTGGTTCTCCCGAACGTGCAGAATCGAAAGTTCATGGGGGTCGATGTCGATGACGCCCACAAGCTTGTTTGGATTTGTCTCTATGTCCCGTTCCTCTTCAACGCGCCGAGATTGAACTCATTGTTGTTGGATCTGAGGGTGTGAATATTTTGTGGTGTTGAGGAAAATTCTGCAATCTGGCAGACTACGCATCTTGGATTTGTGGATCGGACACCAGGTGGTGTACATCGGTGAAGTATGCCGGATCCCACAATCTCTATAGGCCCTGAGCTCATCCTCCACGTCTCGCACCACTGGACAATCTGATAGAGAATTATTGGATGTCTTGTGTATGACACACCAAGTAGCCATCTTCTGAGGAGGGGTCCTTGTCGGTGCTAGATCCTTGTTGTGAAAACGAAATTTGGCCACTTGAGGTTGCTTCTCAGGAGTAGTTGTAGTCGATGTTCCCTTCTCTGCTTGAGTAGGAGGAATCGTCAATATGGGGTCATTTCTTGAAGTCGTAACCACACCGTTCTCATTCCCGACAAAGATTGTGCCAGACGAGATCGGTTTTGCGGTGTAAACCAAAAAGACAATAGATCCGACTTTAGTGCACACCAGCGGCGTTGTAGTTGAAGCTCCCAGAACGAGGCTGATGTAGACGTCGTTGTAGAGTTGTCTTGAAGTCATATTTGCTGAACCTTGAACGCCAAGACCTCCTACATGGATAAATAGGGTATCTGGGTACGTTTGTGTAAGGATGTACGCAAAACGACAATGCACAAACATAGGGACAAGATATTTTATATAGGTTCGGGCCCCTTAATTGACAGGTAATAGCCCTACTCCTGTTGTTGGCTAAAGCCGTTGTTGCTCTATATTCATTGAAACCACATAGATACTATATTTGGTATAACCTATCTAGCTATCGTTGACTTGGCGGCTCATAGTCGACAACAGGGTCATCGACGTGGCAACTTGTGGTCGACGATAGGGTGGCCTTCCTTTCTCCCTGTCTCCTTCTCTCCCCCTAGGGGATCTTGTATTTATACCCATAGAAGTACCCTTGTCCAAGTAGGACTAGAGAGACCAATATGGATACAATCTGAGCAGTACTTGTAATTTTCATATAGAACTCTTCTCGTCCTTCCTTATCTGAACCTCCTATATACGAGATATTATTCCTTATAAGACTTGATATATGGAGGGCCCCATCGAGCTTAATCGATTACTATTGGGTATGTGGAATCCGTAACTCTAACAACATCTACTTTAATCAAAGGATTATATTGATTTCTACTACCATCTCAATTAATGACAGTAGAAACGTGGAGGTATAATGCTAGTAGTATAATACATAGTAGTAGAGACCACTGGAGCAAGAGTATTGTACTAAAATATATGAACTTTCGGGCTTTTTTATCGCTCTTAGTAAAATAAAATAAATAATTATCCATTAGTGCTGGTTCAATTAGTAAACTAACACTTGTGAGGGGTAATCGGTGCTAATTTTTTCTGTCTTAGATGTGGGCAGACGTGTTGGTGGCAATGAATTACTACGACAAATTTGCTTTTTGCAGCTGGCATGCCGTGCAAGCAGATGGCTTAGAGCATCCACATTGTATAATTTCTTGAGGGGTGTTATGTGTGGAGCCCACAGTGGTGATGGCACCTTTGGTGTAAACTCTGCAATGTATAGGACTCTCAAAGCTGACAAGAATGGGACCCACCGCAGCTAAAGAAATGCAAGATGTCCTGTGGACGGTGTGTGACATATGGGCCCGAAAAACTCTCTTTTCTATGATGCAGGCACAATGGTTGGTATCTGGCACCATCTTAGGAACGGATTAAAACCATGCTGCAATGTTTAGTACCGGTCTTATATCTTTCTCTCTCTCATTGAACCCCTTCTAAAATCAACAACGGGCATGCTCTTACTCGGCAGCTGCCTGAAAATATCTTTACCAGGCCAGCTGGGTAACCCATAGCCTACGAAAATTAGTTTTGCAGGCGGCTTGCAAAAATAGAATTATTACAGATGGCTCGTAAGGTGAGTTGCCTGCAATTTCCTCTCATAGATGTCCTTAGGGCCTTCATAGTCAAGGATGCGGCAAGTGGTGCCCCTAGATCTTCATAGCCCTATTGGGCCCACAAAACTTCAACATTTCAGCCCCTCAATTCTTCCGTTTCAGGCCCTATTAAAAATCAATATTACATATTTTACAAATAGGACCCTATTATAGGAAAAAGGTCCTTGACCCCATATGTCAGTCATATAACCGGACAAATAAGTCATCCCCTTGCCCCACCACGTTCTCCAGTGACGAGCTCCATTCAGCTTCCACCCGCCATCGTGGCCTTCTCCTCTTGCCGGCGCCACCGTCTAGCTCCACCGCCTGCCGTCACCTTCCCCCCTCAGCCGTTGTCGCCAGCTCCTCCTGTCGCCGCTGCCTTCTAGCTCCTCCTGCCACCGCCGCCTTCCAGCTCCACCGGTCGTTGTCGCCTTCCTCCACCGCCGCACTGTTAGCTTGGCTCCCGGACGAGGCGAGGAGAAGCCTAGGCGTAGCGGCGGCGGCCTGAGGCGCATCACCTGAGGTGGAGTAGCGGAATCTGCCGCCTCACCTCCCTCTCCCCATCCTATCCCGTGGTAGATCAAGCTCCTGTGGTGGCATGAGGTGGGGGTTGTCGTCATCGTTGCCTTGTTTTCCTCGTTAATGACGAGCACTCGAAGCAATGAGGATGTGATGCTCCGGCGGCTTGAACGGTGGTGAGGCATAGGTGACGAGCTTCCTGCAACGAAGTTGGCGTCGGGTGGTGGGGATAGGGCTGTGGCTTTGTCGCGTCCCGATAAATCTGTCCCAGTTAAAAATCACCTTTCAATTGGAATAATAGAAATTAAATAAAAATCAAAAGAAAATCATCAAACAATAAAATGCGTCTAAGAAAAATTTGAGCGAGCGTCGGAGTATTTTTCTTAAATTCTCCATGCTCTAAATTGTCTCCCCTATTTTTACATGAATTTACAGAGCATCGGAAAATATATAATAAGCAACAACAACCTAAAGTCATAGCTTTTTAATAAAAAATCTAAAAATAATCCTCCTTCTCTTTTGGGCCAAAAGTCGGTCCAAAAATCCTCTCTCCGCTGATCCGAAGTTCGCTTTTCCTCCTTTTCGTGTGGGCCAAATCCGGACCAAAGTCCTCTCCTCCTCCCTCCTGGGCTGTCTCTCCCTCTCTCGGGCCTTGGCCCATCTTCCCCCTACCTCTCCACCTCCCCCTTGGCCCAGCCCAGGCTAGCTCCACCCTTCCCCTTCCTCTCTCACTCGGCAAAGCAGGGAGAGGAGGCGTCGTCCTCTCCATCCTCTGCCGACTCCTCCCCTTTCTCTCTCTCATCCAGTGAAGAAAGAAAACCCCATATGTTTGACCTCTCCAAATCCTTGATTCCTCCACAGTTTGATGCCAAAAATCGGTTCGCCTCGTCCTCCTTCACAAATCCCCCAACAATTCCCCTCCGATTGATGGTTCGATCGACGGGAACGGCTACGTCTTCCTCTCCGTCAAGCTGCTGTCACTGATCGCTGATCAGTGGGTTCCTCGGCGCCGTTCTTCCTCCTATGGTGCTGCTGCACACACGGTCCTCATTACCGACGATCCAATCCTCGTCGGCAGCCCCTCCGGACTTGCCGGATTAGTGTGGAACATCATCGTCGCCACCATCCTTGCAGCAGCCACACCGCCACCATGTCTGCCATCGCCGCTGTGCCATTGTCGTGTCCACCGTTATCATATCTGCAGCTGTTGCACCGCAGTCGCTGCATCATGCGTCACCTCGTCGCCGCGCCACAACCACCGGCGCTGCCACTTGCCTCCAAGTGGTTGCGTCGCATCGTGCTCTCCACCGTCACCACCGTGTTCACCACTATGTCGCATAGCCGCGGCCACCACCACCACCACAGTTGTCATCGCATCGCTGCTGCATCGCAGGTGTCACCACCGCTGTTGCCGCCACATATCCGCGCCGCCGTGGCCACCATGGTCATCGCGTCACTGCTGTTGCTGCATCGCCATTGCCGCCACCCGCGTCACTGCTGTGTTGCCGTCGCCCCTGTAGCCGCCATCACGCTGCACCACGACTGCCGCTGCAACCATGTCCACCTCCACATCGCTGCAACCATCATCATCGCCGTGTCCGCTGCGCCACCACCACTGATCTTGCCGCTGCCATGTCCGTTCACGCTATGCCGCTCTCCCTGTTACGTCGTGCTGCTGCTGTGTTGCGCGCCACCGCTGCACCACCAGCCCGGCGACCACCGTGTCCACCTGCACATCGCTGCCACCACTGCTACCGTCACATCATTCCGCCACTGGCACTGCATAGAAGCAGCCATGCCACTCCATCGCCGCTCACCCTGGCATCGTTCTCCCCATGGAAATGTCAACCATCTGCTCCCTCGCCGCTGCCGTGTCGCCCCACAGCCGTTTCCCTTCCCACCGGAGTCGTTCTCCCCTCCCTCAACTCCGTCTCGTCGACCCCATCCTTGGTGCCGCCTTCCCCGAAGTCCAAGGCAATGAGAATGTCGTCCCCGACATCAAGTATCGAAGACACCACGGATCGTCACCCGGCTGCACCACCACCTTTGTAAGAAGCCCGTCATCAAGACGAAGCCCAACTCCACGTTCCAGTCAACCGAAGACCACCGGGACAGCCCCGTCGTCACCAAGATCAAGCTCGGCTTCGCTGCCATGTTGACTGAAGAACCCGAAACACCACTGCTGTCAACGACCTGAAGCTCAAGTTCATCACCGAAGCCTCGTCAGGACCACGTCGATCGTGTCAAGCCAAAGGCCATCGCTGCAGCTCAAGGTCACCATCAACCTCCTCTCGTTGCCTCCCCACTCCGTCGTTCTCGTGGTGAGAATCCCCTCCTTGACCGTGTCTTTCGTTGTGTGCCGGTGAGCCTTGTCTCCTGTGCCGCCTTGCTGCCCTCTCTCCTCGGTGGCGTGTTCATCATGTTTTTACTAACGGAAAATTAATACAACAATACGGAAATGTCCACTTGAATTACATATAAAAAAATCGGATGGTCGTATCTTGGGCATCCGAACTCCTAAATGACTCGTTTAACTCTCTTTGTTCTTGTTATAACCTAAATAATACATGTATGTTCTTTTTATGTATTGTTCTTGCTGTTTCTTTGGAGCTTTAGTCTAGCTTTTCTTCTCTCGTGTAGTTGTTGTCGATCGGAGGTTCCGTTGAGTGAAGTGAAGCCGTCAAAAGTCCGTTTGAGCAAGGCAAGTCACACCCATTCATTGAACATGTTGTCAATCCTATTTGCAAAATTATTTTGATTTAAATTATGCACGATGCTTTACTCCAAAAATTACTGTGCTCATGATGAATTTTATTTAGCACTACTTATGCCTCCTATTCCTTTGTTATGGCCTTATTGTGTATACAACCCTAGGTAACCAAAACCAACTAGTATCATTATATATATGTAATGTTTGCTAGCTTGATTATTCTAGGGTGATGCTTAGCCTAGCTTATAAAATTCTAGTGTAGTGTTTTGCAATTAATTTAGAAATGGGGAATTGTTCACATTAATATTTGAGATCATACTCACATGATGGAACTTATGATCATGGTCACCCTTCTCATTCAAAATTCCCCAAAATATTTTCGGTGGGACTCGGGGTGCATGGTTTTGCTAGTCGCACCTCGGTCGCCATATGGACCGGTCTTCGAGACTCCATTGCAAAGCACAACCGTACAACAACACGCAGAATGGACAACGCATAATCTTAGTTTTACACTCAATCCAATGGGGTGGACACGGATGAGATAGAGGAGGCTCTGGATTTTGAGCTGATGTCTCGGGCAAATGAAGGCCTCTGGGTTTGAGTGTCGAGATGCCGGGGGCGTGGTCATGTCACTCGTCCCGAGAATAGCCCGGCTTTTGGCAGGTTCACGTCGGTCCTACCTATTGGGTTTGGTGTGAGGCAAAGGGTTGTGCCACTGCTCTCGTCCGGGATACCGTGGTGGTATTCGGCACGTGGGGTACACGTGAGGGAGTGGTGTCGTGTGGTGAAAGTGTACACCTCTGATCAGAGTAAATCTATTCGAATAGCCGAGCCCTCGGACATGGGCAAGCCGAGCAATGTACCCAAGTTAGATGTTTCTCTAATTAAAATTTGATGGAACATTGGTGCTAAAATTCAGGTGGTTTAACCTGGGATTTAAGGCTGGTCGGCATGGGTATGTCGTCGTGGTAATTTAATCTTGATTAGATATAGGATCGTGGTTTTATTAAAACTTGCCTTCAAAATAAAATGGTTGTAAACTGCTCATTTCCGGCAAAAGAACCATATCCTTTGAGACTTGTTGCATCTATTCATGCATTTGCCAGTGTGGCTTGTTGAGTACGGTTGGAGTACTCAGTCTTGCTCTCTTTTCCCCCCTCTAGCAAGGAAGCTAGGAAGAAGACGAAGTCCTAGGTGGAGTTTGGTTTATATCCTAGTTGAGCGCCTATAAAGATGGAGCCATAGGCCCGCTAGTCTGCTGTAGTTTATTTGTTTATCTTTTATTGTCAGGCTTGAAGTGTCTTTGTAATATTGTAAATATTAACGATGCAATAAAGATGTGTCTTTTGTATTCAATTTGTTGTAGTGTACCCCGGCTTTTCCTGGGACGGGGATTAATACACTACCGTTCAGAAAAGGTGGTTTCTCGGGCGTGACAGGCTTCGACGAAGGGACTCGGAGCAAAGTCCTCCTCTCCCTGTTTTCCGTTCTCTCTCTCCCCAACCTTTTGCGTTTGTCTGCAATTTCTGACAAGGGACTCAGAGCTTTGAGAGGGGACAAGCGCCCCTGGCACATACATGGAGCAATTCAGCCGATGTGGTGGACTAGAGATACGACCCACATCGGCTGACTGTGAGAGCTCTTATTCCCTTCTCTACTGTGCTCTCTCCCACCTCACTCCTCTTTCTCCCCCTTCTACATCCACCAGATAGAAGGGGCAACTCACCGGCGAGGCTTCCTACGCTACTCACCAGCGTGAGGCCTTGCCCCTGGGCGGCGACCTTGGCCCGGCACGTTGCTCACCAACACGGCAACCTCGGCCATGGCAGCTCCCTGGCATATGGCGCTGCTCGCTGGCATGATGACCTGAATGGCTGCCGCAGTTCCCCGACACATGGGCGTGGTGGGCTCACCGGCATGGTGACCTCGGCGGCTGCGGCTCACTGGAGTTGGAGCTTTCATTTGGCGCCAAAGTATTGACAATTTGCCGCCCAAAGTTGAAAATTTTCACATTTTAGGCGCCAACAAAGCTAAAATCAGAAATTTTCAAAACTTTAAGGCACTAGAATAGATCTTTCCAGGCAGGCTGGTAGGTACACCGCCCATAAAAAGTTTCTTTTGCTGAGGCATAGGGTGGGTTGTCTATAAAAGTAATTTATAGGCAGGGCGTAGGGTGAGCCGCCTCAAAACCCTATTTTTTAGGCGGTTGGGGCAGTGTATGCGAAAATCATCAATTTTCGCAGGTGATTGAAAGCGGGCGGCGCCCTCCGCCGCCTACAGAAACCTATGTCAACCACATTGGAAGCCGATTTTTGACTTAGTGAATTATCAGTGTTGGGTTTTCACTTACCAGTATATTTGGCACATTCCTGTTAGGATTTTTCAGCCGTGTTATGTGTTTGATGTCAGGATTCTTTTGTAAGGAGTTAGTCTACACACTTTTTGTACTATGGCTCTCTAGATCCAATTTGGATATAGAGGGCAGGTATTATTCTATTTTCTTAGAAAAATAGATGCCGGCCCCAAGAGTAAGTAGAAGAATGAGCTACCAGTTCTAGTTCGTATAGAGCTAATCTCTTGTTTCTCTTGTCTCTTTCTCTTACATATATCTGTATGATGCATATTTTCAAGAATATGTAGATCTAGAATTAGCTCTCATAGAAAAGCCAATCTCACAGGTTGTTTATTCCCTTTCTCTACTATACATAAGATTATATAAGATTATAGTAGCTTAGAGCATATAGTTATACTTGCTCGTAAAGAAAGTATCATAGCATGTTGTAAGCCGACTGTATGCATATATAAAACAGTCATGAAAAAAAAAAGAAAACTATTCGTTCTTACTTACCGTAGGAGAGCCAAGTTTTACACATGCTTCTACATATAAATAAAAATGCATAGGCAAGAGAAAAGTGAAAAATTAAAGACAATCTTATACTGCATCCTACTATACATGTTAATTAACCAATTGTTAATATGCATATTAGAGTTCATACTTATCCAATTTTTCGGTTTGTAGCCAATGAGTTTATAGCTCTGCTATTAAACTTGTTGTAACAGCGAGGTTAAAAAAAGAAAAAGAAATTCAACTACTCCCTCCGTCCCAAAAATATACAACCTAGTACGAGATGTGATATTTCATAGTATAACGTATCAGGACATGCATATGTCCAGAAATATTGTACTAGAAAATGATTCATCTTATACTATGTGCTATATTATGGGATAGAGACAGCAGCCGTTGAAAATATAAGCACATAATGATTTAATCTATTCCATAAATAAATCATGTTAACACAAGAATAAACTAGCATAGCATCCATATTTAATCTAAACATGTATACGCAAGAGCCACACACAAATAGATTAAACACAATATTATATACTAGATTAAACATGGTAATCACATATCGAGGGTTTTGCCGAGGAGAATTTGTAGCAACGGATGGCTCAACACGTACCGCGTGTTCAATCTGCGGTGGAAGGTGTGGACGACAACGAGCCACAACCAATCGACGAGGAAGATGAGCCATGGTGGACGAACAGCAAGCAGTCGCGCGGAGCGCTTCCCAAAAACCTTATTCGCCCTCTTCTAGTGCAGGACTTCAAGAGGACGATGGTTCCGGAGACTTGCTCTCCCGATCGCCATTGCACGCCAGCGGAGGCGATGGAGTAGACTACGGTAGCGATGCAGTGTGGAGGAGAGGCAAACCCTAGATTGTTTTTCGCATACATTGCGTAGAGGTAGAGGCTCGGTATATAAAGGACGTGTGATCAGTACGTCTTCCATATTGTAACCAAAACGGATAGGTTATGTTCCATATCGTAACCGAAACGGATAGACACGCATAATCTATCCGAAATGTACGCCATCTCACGCAAGGAAGGATCTGATAAGTTTCCAAAACAAATACCGGAAATTTCGCTAGACGCAGCAAAACAAAACTGCAAAAGGAAGCCGCATCTGCGCAAGCATGAGGAGCCAATTTTGACGAACAATTCACGTGCCTCTCGTGCGCTCGCCGTCCGTGTCCGTCCCAGCCAGACGAGCAAGCGCACGCGTGTGTTCCTCTACTTCTCTGTTTCTCAAGGGACCATAGAGCACTCTACTATTTAAGAAGGTGTTACTTTTCTTGAACTAATAAGGTGATACTAAAGGTTCACATGCGTGCTTTTCATGAGGTCGTTTTTTTTATTTTTTAGGAATTATTCTCTAAATAGGCCTTAGCGCACGAAGTAGCTGGGCTGCCTGCCACGTGCCCACACATCCATTTATTAATTACTCCATCATTAGTGGCCGTACCTACCCTGTTACTCCTACGTGGCGACATCAGAGTACTACTAGAAGAAGCTAGCGCTAGCGCGTGCCTCGTGCCTCAGCCGCAAACACGCTGCGTTCTCCTCCAGCACCGCGTTGAATATGCGCAGCTGTGCTCCAACAGAGCCAAGACGGAGAAATAATAATCAAATTTAATCAACTTCACGTATAATCAAGCCAATTAACTAATTGAAAAAAATCTAGTCAACATATCCTCACAGTTTGCGGCTACCTGCACAGGTCTAATTGAACGATATAGAGTAATTGGTATTAATGGCAGGTCAACTTGTCCGTATGTGTACACGTTGAGTGTAACATGGGTGAGGTCCTAATTATATAATTGTATATATAGTAGTGTACATTAGGCTTGGACCACATTTATCAGGCAGAATATTTTCTAATAAGATGTATAGTCAAAGCAATAGTGGAATCGACGGAGATGGCGTGTGTGGCGTCACGCTTGCGTGCTATTATGCCCAATCAGTGACTACGTCAGTGCGCTATTTGTTCCAGTCAGTGATTTTGATCCATTTTTTCCAGTTTTCAGATTTCAAGTTTGAAATTAATTTCAGCTTCTTGCTATTTCTTTGGTTGTGATTTTTTTCCAGTACCAATGGAAAGGTATAGATTGAAACACAGCTGGTCCGTTACTTGGGTTTCCATGTAGTTGATCGCCGCTCTTTTCTTTCTTTTCTTTGTTGCATGTTTTTTGTACTGGAATGTATATATATAACCGTGTCTACCGCGGTCATATGACTGAATTTTGTTAATTCAATGTTTTCTTAATATAATATAAGCTGAAAATAAATGTTGCAAAACCCAAAAACAAGTACACTAAGTTGCCCTAGAGTTCAATATGCATGGTTTCTCGGGCACAAAATTCTCCAGATCATCGATCAAATAGAAGAATTGTTTTTAAGGAATATATGGTAGAATTCGGATTACATAATTAACAATACCCGTACATATGTTTAAGGAAGAAAGAACACATGGATAAACTCGTGAAGCTATATATGTCTAGTTAGGAAAATAAGCTTTCTAAGGAAGAAAAGGGAAAAATTATTCCTCTAAATAAAAATATACAATAAATGGACTTAGAAGAAAAACATCTAATTCACTTAACTGGCAATTAATTATTTGTTAACAAGATTAGATCACATTATAATTTGTAGAATTTATTTTAAATTAATTTTAGGGTTTTTGTCTACTCCACTTTCATGATTGCTAGATAATAAAAGGGCAGAAAATCCTAGCTAAGAGTACTGTTCCTCATAAAAATTACATTTCAAATTATATATTTTAAGAAATTAAAAGCACCGCCAAACAAAGACACTTAAAAAAGCTACTTACTCTGGTCACATTCTTTTTTTTTAGTCGGGTATATAATCTGCTGGGCGGGGAGTAGTTTAATTTCGCTAGAGAAAGCATGTTCATAAAATTCTCTCTAACTGCCTGAAGTCAATTCAAAGCATCTTACTAGTATAGACAAACCAAATTAATAAATTCTGGACCGAAAGTTGCATAAAAACACAACAAAAAATTACACATCTTGCGGTATGTGTGCACTGGGCGAGGGCGTGTCGCTGAACTTGTAGCAGCTAGCTCGATTCTGCCTGGTCAGCATTCAGCAACCAGCCGGCTGGCCGGCATGCAGGAGGAGAAAAGAGGAGATCGAGGAAATCTTGATCACCGGTTAGCTAGCCAAGTGACAATTGAATTGACGAGATAGCAGCAGCATATCGCTCTCAGTGTGGGCGCCACTAGAGGCAAAAAAACGGCCACAAAATCACACACGTACATACACATATGAGCCACATGGAAACATGGTAAGCTGACCCCGCAACCGACCATGGCCGTTTGGCATATGACCACCTAGAGATTCCTGATATTATAATATACTACTACCAGCAATTTTGCACAGGAAAACTGGTGGTGGCCGGGCCCGTTGCCATGAGTGGAGAAGAACCTTTCTGTTTGAATAATTTCGTCCTTTATTTCTTTTCGCTTTTTAAGGACTTTCTGTGGATAGTGGTATGTGTGAATATTATTTTAAAAAGTATAGATATTGTTACTCAGTGATACAAAGCATGAAAATTCTATACATACTACGTGGTATTCTGTTATGCTTAAACAAATATAGATATGTATGCTGACAAAAAAGAATTGGATTATTAAAGATTTGTAAGTGAATAATCGAAGTCCTTATCTGGTCATTGTGAGGAATGAAACTTGTGATATAAATCGGAACATTCCTATTGCAATGCAGTGTAGAGCATCTATTATTTCATTGATTGGTAAGCACGTGACTATGATTTAAAACCATCACGTTGCCTTCTTGGATATATTCCTTTGTACCACTTGTCCATTATGATAAGGTGAAGGTCTTTTCTTTACATGATTTGCCCTCTAAAAACCTGTGATCACACGGTTCCCACAGTAGACAGTACATACCCTATTTGCAAATTCCACTAGTTAAAAATGTCTATAATTTGTATATTCCATTATTCATTATAAGCTTGCAAGATTTCATGTGATGGGTTTATCACTTAATGTTTGGTTAATTCTTACAATTGGCTGTGTTATATACAGCTAATCGGCTGGGATTTAAGCTTACAAAAGGCATAATGCCCACGCAAATATATTATCCCAGATCATAAATAATTGAGTAATGAGATAAAATCAATTTTATAAATCAGTAATTAAACATTCACATATACAAACTATTAATAATTTCCAACAGGCATATTCTCATATTGTACTTATCCCTATATTCTCGTGCCTTACTAGATCACCAACACACTTAAACCCTTTTTGGAGATTCCTAGAAGTAGCTGATGAGTAACCAATTGGTGATAATATAAAGAAGTCAAGTTTTCCATTTTCAATAGTACTCACTATGTCCCAAAATATAGTAACTTTTACATGGATTTGATAACATACTAGGACAATGTGTCTAGACAAATGTATGCTCAAAGATGATGTTTTAGGATGTGTCGAATCCGTGCAAAAGTTATTATATTTTGGAACATAAGTGGTATAATGTTTTACAAGATTCTTTAGAACTACTGTGATTCTTAATCTCTTATTCTCTCCCAATAATCCAACCCAGCTACGTGGATGGGTTTGAAGCATGCCGGAGTTTGAGCTCCTTCCTGATGGTCGGTCGATGGCAAGGCGCCGGCATAGTGGATGCACGTTAAGGCTTTTAGATTGCGGTTTTTGCTATGTGTGATAGGTGCAATTCAGTACGGGAGGGTGGGACTTATGGGCGAAACCTTGCCTTCGGGCCAGCAATGGTGATGCTTTTGGGCAGCATTCTCCCCTTGAGGTGTTGCTGTGTATTACCCCATTTTCCTGTTGAATTATTCAGGTGAAAATGAAGTCTTGAATCAGTGGGACGGACAAATGTGGCGCTTTCTGTATCGTTTCATCGTAGGAGGCATCCTATAGAAGATTATTTACCTTTTGGATGGGTTGTTTCTATTTCACACTTCAACAACGGGTTCTGAATGTAAACACGTCGTGAAGTGTGTGTTTTTTTTCTGATTGTAGGCTTTCTTAAACTGGAAAATCTTATACATTTTCTTCTTTTCTATTAATACGAAAAAGCTTTTGCCATACTTTCAAAACACAAAAAAAAATATAGACCATTTGTGAAAGCTAGAGATTCTAAAAGAGAAAATGTAGCTACCAGAACTCCCCATAACAAGGAATTATAGTACATTCCAAAAATAGAAACTCAATTATAGAGGGAAAAAAGTTAAAAATTTTAAAAGGATCAGCTTGACAGCAACCATACAGTGCAGATGCAAATACACAGGACTCCAAGGACCAATCCAAAAAAAGGAGAGAAAAGGGCATCGCCATCCTCTGGCCTCCTTCAACTCAATTCGCAATTCAGTCAAATCCCGCGCCCAACGTGCAAGATGTGCGGCTTAATCCCACACGTTGCTTTCCAACCCAATTCAATCAACACGCCTCCGCGCGGTAGGAAAAAAAAACGTTGGAGTACTCACTCGCCGCGTCTTCTTCCCCCACCATCCTACCTATAAATAAGCTCGCTCACCTCACCCCCTCTTCTCCCTAACCCCAAACCTAGCTCAACACAAGCTGCAAGCACGCTGCTTGATCTCCTCGATCGATCTCCAATGGCGATACACCTGACGAATCCGCCTCCGGGCCTCTATACTACCAAGACGCCTTCACCGCAGCAGCACCGAGCTGGCAGCCATGCCACCGCCACCGCGGCCACCGCCGCGGTTGCGATGCCGCAGACGATGACCACGCCGTCCTCAAGCTTGGTGGTGAACACCAGACAGATGGCGGCGGCGCCGGTGGTGACGATAAGGAGGAGAACAGTGGAGAGGGAGGAGATCATCAGTAGTAATAGCATCTCGCCGTCGTTGGCGAGCATGTGGAGGGAGGTGCAGGGGGAAAATAACTGGGAAGGGATGATCACACCGTCGTCGCCGTCGTCATCGGCGCGGCTCCACCCCCTCCTCCGCAGCGAGATCATCCGCTACGGCGAGCTCGTCGCGGCGACGTACAAGGCGTTCGACCTGGACGCGACGTCGAAGCGCTACCTCAACTGCAAGCACGGCAAGGCGCGGATGCTGGCGGAGGCCGGGATGCCCGGCGCCGGCTACGCCGTCACGCGCTACATCTACGCCGCCGCGCCGGGGACGCCCAGCCGTTGGATCGGCTACGTGGCCGTGTCCGACGACGCCACGTCGCGCCGCCTCGGCCGCCGCGACATCGTCGTGTCGTTCCGCGGCACGGTGACCGGGTCCGAGTGGGTCGCCAACATGATGAGCTCGTTGTCGCCGGCGAGGTTCGACCCGGCCGACCCGCGCCCCGACGTGAAGGTCGAGTCGGGGTTCCTCTCCGTCTACACCTCCGACGACGCCACCTGTCGGTTCACCTGCGGCAGCTGCCGGAACCAGCTGCTGTCAGAGGTGACACGGCTGATCAACAAGTACAAACATGAGGATGTCAGCGTCACGCTCGCCGGACACAGCATGGGGAGCTCGCTGGCGATCCTTCTTGGGTATGATCTCGCCGAGCTGGGCCTCAACCGCGACGGCGCGGGACGTGTCGTGCTGGTCACCGTGTTCTCGTTCGCCGGCCCGCGGGTCGGGAACACGGCGTTCAAGAACCGGTGCGACGAGCTCGGTGTGAAGGTGCTGAGGGTGGTGAATGTCAACGACCCGATTACCAAGTTGCCCGGCATCTTCTTGAATGAGAATTCTAGGGTTTTGGGAGGGAAGTTGGAGTTGCCATGGAGTAGTTCATGCTATACGCATGTAGGAGTCGAGATTGCCCTAGACTTCTTCAAGGCAAGAGACCCTGCTTGTGTGCATGACTTGGAAGCATATTTAGGGTTGCTCAAGTGCCCTAACATGACAAAGGTAATGAAAGAAGGCGAGGATCTCGTTAGCAAGGCCAAGAAATTTGTTCTTGACCAGAGTTTTGACACTTGGAGGTGGCAAATGGCTGCAATACAAGTTGGTGGCTTGGTACAAGCCCTAGGAATGTAGGTTATACAGGGTTATTTTTTCTCTTTCCCACTATTTTTGAGGGAAATGAAGGCTATGATACCCTAGATTTAATTTTTTCTTTTGTGGTGTAAATGAGGTAGGAAAGTGTATCTCGAACAAAGTGTATAAGATAGGGCATTGTTCATGCCTTCGAGTTAACCACATATATAAAACAATTGATTATACTGAACATGTAGTACTTCGCGGACAAAAATATACAAGTCATTTCTACTTATAATTCTTGTAACTACTATACCACATTTACTTGTGCCCTCTGTCACAATGAATAAGGTGAAAGAAAATATAGCATGGTTTCCAAAATAAATCATTGACTTTTATTTGCTTGAATACTACAAATATTATGTTTGTAGCAATCAAACTATAATGATAGAATGTACATTTAAATATTATAGCTTGAAAGTCATGTTCTGCCAGTTAAATATCATTTTTTATTGTCAACTTAATATACACATAATATCAAAATGAGTAAATTGCATATAGGGCCACCTTTTTTTTACCACTTTCGCATCTTGGACTTGGGGTATGACAATATTTTCACATTGCACCAAGTTAATTTGTAAATTGTTTCAGTTTGGACCTAACTTTTACCTAGCTCACCTCCATGTCGATCTACTCTCTTCCTGCCTCTACCCTCCCGACCAAGTCATAGGAATCACAAGGAAGTTGCTAGCAGCTACCGTAGCACCGCGCGCTTGAGATGAAGCTCGACCTCCTCATCCGAATAATGACTGAGCTCTCGAAGAGAGAAGAAATTCACCATTGCTCGGTTTCCAAAGAAAAATTACCAGAGGTGGGATTGTCAAGATTGAGCTCAAGAACGGCGCCAACACCAGCGATCGATGCTCAAGTGTTAGCGGCGTGCAGGAGCATGGGGTATGTTAATGCGCGTGTTGTGCTTTGTGCATGCCGGCACACCATGCAGCTGGATGTTAATTACATAGGTCCATGATGTTAGCTTCTATGCTTAGGAGATAATACATCAATTTTGTTAGTCTAATCATCAGATAGGAACCAACCTTTTTACTGTATTCTGTGTATGCTGAGGCCTACAGTGAATCTCCCTGCTTTCATCAAGTGATAATAAGAAGAGAGAGCTGAGAAAGAGACATGACGGAGAGAAGAGAGAGGGAGATGAAGGTAGAAGAATAGGTCCAAATTGCAACAAATTGTAAAAATGCCTAGTCCAATGTGAAAATGTTAGCATACCCCTAGTCCAATGTGCAAATGTGGTAAAAAGATGTGGCCTAATATGCAATTTACTCTATCGAAATATAGTTGTCCAAGGTGGAGCATTGCACCACTAATGTTTAATTTGTTTTCACAGAGTTGCCTTATATACCATTGGCATTTCTCTTACAAATCATACATTTTGAACCAAAGAACTATACTCAAGAAGTTAGGCGGAGAAAATGAAATTTCTAGCTCCAAGTTGTGCCAAAGATAGATGAAGAATTTGACATATTACCCACATGACAATAATATATATATGTAAGGGTATTATTAATTTCTGGAAAAGTACTCTAGCTTTTAGCACGTAATACTAAAGGTTGTAACAAATATAGGTTTTTTATGAGGAAACAGAGTTATGCTTTTTTTTTTCTTTCTGTAGACCTTCTAAACAATGCTTTTGTTGTGCGAACCAAAAGAAATGGTGATTTTTGGTTGTACCAAGTCTGAAACCAAGTGGATTTATTTTTGTCCCATATAATTATATTTTGTTTCTTTTAGTGGGAATCAGATATTTGATGGATCTAAAATACCTTTTGCAATAAAAATACGAGAATACAGCTCCAATGCTTTTTTACAAATACACGTGGGAATACAAAGTATGCGGAACAGCTCTAATTTTTACATAGTATGGTAGTATATATGGTGTGAAAACACAGCATTTGTCAATCAAAATATAACCATCGGCATGGTGTCGATCCAAACACTATTAAAATGACGAAATATTGGTAAGACCAATTTCAGTCATAAATGAAACCTGCCCTTAAAACCAGCATATATTGGGCTTTTCCTATCGCCCGCAGGCAAGTGTTCCATAGTAGTACTATTCGAAAATAGAATTAATGTTTTTAATTCAATTGTGTATTATCTGAATTTTTCTCTCAGACAGAGTTAAAACACTTTC
The DNA here is from genome assembly GCA_000325765.3 of Leersia perrieri. Taxonomy (NCBI): domain Eukaryota; kingdom Viridiplantae; phylum Streptophyta; class Magnoliopsida; order Poales; family Poaceae; genus Leersia; species Leersia perrieri. The sequence goes on from CM002478.1 coordinate 8,258,596, forward strand.
AAAGAAGTAAAAAAAAAATTCTATAATGCCGGTCAAACCACCAAACCACACAAACTTGCAATAGTTGCTGAAGACAAACTTGCAATAATCGCTGTTACCTCATTGACTTGTACTGATAGTGAAAATCATGAAAGAAGCATCTTATTCTTATCGGTTACTACTGACGCTAACAGTTTCAAATGTTCTACAGTACGTGATGTATGCAATTTGTCAATTGGTCATGTATACACCTTTTCCTTTTACCAATTCGAGGACCTTTCTAATTAGGCATTTTTTTTTAATTAGAGCAGTTGTAAGATCAATAAAATGTACGTGGATGGTTGCCACCCCTATGCATATGTGGCTATGTTTCATTAGGGTCTGGCTAGATTTCAGCCTTTTGAAAATCCAGTTACAAATTCTTAAGTCTAAAATTACAGTGGTATACGATCTGCATATTTTTTTTCCTTTTAACTGCAATTTTGTTTTAATTTGTGGTAGAGTTTTACATGATTTTTCTCTATTTTTGAATATTTTTCATGTAATTTACAGTTATTATGGATCGTAATTTTATTTCAAACAGTTTTAAAACTTCTGTATGTGCAAATTCATTGTGAAACCTTTTATATAAGAAAAGGCAAGGAGCAATGAGAATCATTGGATTTGGATTGTCTATTCTAGATTCTAGATTGTTATCCAAAGGGACGAGAAAAGTGACTAAAATCTCAGTCACCTTATATTTGCGAGGAAAATATTTGGAATAGGAGAAAATGTAAAAAGAGTGGTAAATTTGTATGGTGGAACCTACTTTGTGCACAATATTGTGCATGCACCATTAATTTCTTGATTATAAAAAAATGCTTTGCAACCAAATCAAGGGAAGCACTACTGGAGAAACGATCTTTGCCCGGCCATCTCTAGTCGTGAATAAGAACAAACCGGGACCAAATATAATCTTTGGTCTCGGTTTAAAACCTGTCAGGCCATGTGAGAGCACTAGGAGCATTTTTGACACCAGTTTGGTAATACTAACTGGTACCAAAGATTATCTTAGGCCCCAGTATGAAGCTGAGGCGATGTCGGTGGGCTGGGCATCTTTGGCCCCGGTTTGTAATTCGGTTTGTATTACAAACCGGGACCAAAGATGCTATATTTAGCCTCGGTTGGTTTTAATAACCGGGGGCTGTTTTTTAAGCCCGGGTTTGTAACACCAACCGGGGCCAATGTTCCGTGCCTTTATCATCGTTTTCCTCTAGCGCCCGAGTTCTGCCTCTCATTTCTTCCTCAGTGCTGGCCTCATTTTCCTCAACGCCTCTTCAACCGGGGGGCAAAGTTGATCGATTCTTCCATCCAATTTTGGTTGAAAAGGTGCGTAATTTCTTCCTCTTGTTATACAATTTTATTAGAGCTCATTCTATGCTTTATATTTGGGAAATACGAGGTTATTTACGGAGTATTAGTTCTTGAGCAAGAACTAGCTAGCTTATTTATTTAAAATGATTTTTTCAAGCTTAGTTCGTTGACATTGGATTGAGTATGACTTTAAGCTAGTTTATGCCATTTATTCGAGAAGTTATTATTTTATTTTCTTATATATGGCGCCATATACTCAATAACGGTAAATATATACCATACAACGTTCCTGTGCATCGTTCTCAATAGATTAGGTGGTAGTCTTCGTTGTCTCATTAAACTTTATTAATGAGACGACGAGACGGCAAAAACTACCACCTATTCCATTGAGAACGCGGACCGACAGTTGAAAGAGTTTATTGATGGCGTGCAAAAAAGAGACATTTTATTCATTTTCATTTAGCCGTTGTCCATGTAGCAAGTGCAAAAAAGAGAAGGAGTATTCTAAAACAGGAACTATTCATTTTCATTTGTTCCTGTCGGGGTTTATGCCGAGTTATAATTGTTGGAACTCGCATGGAGAGCTAGGTGTTCGAATGGAAGAACATGAAATAGAAGACGAGAACATTCCGGAATGGGATCATTGTGGTGGATTTGAGAAAGACATGGCGGTGGACATGGAGGGGGCTTTTGAAGATAAGTAGTTATGGATGATATTGATTAGATAATTCAGGACGTGCAGGAGGACTGCGAAACTGAACAGGAGGCCCGGCAATTAGAGCGTATGTTGGCGGACCATAGGAAGTCGTTGTACCCTAGTTGCGAACAGGGGCACAGAAAGCTGGGCACCACGCTAGAATTTTTGGAATGGAAGGCAAAAAATAGTGTAAGCCACGAGGCATTTGGCGAGTTGTTGAAGCTCATTAGGAACATTCTACCGGAAGGAAACAAATTGCCGGAATCAATATATGAAGCTAAGAAGATAGTCTGCCCTCTAGGACTGGAGGTTCAGAAAATACACGCATGTCTGAACGACTGTATCCTCTATCGTGGTGAGTACGAAAACCTAGACGCATGTCCAGTTTGCAACGCACTATGATATAAGATTAGACGAGATGATCCAGGTGAGATCGATGGACAGCCTTGAAAGAAGAGAGTTCCTACTAAGGTGATGTGGTATCTCCCTATAATACCACGGATCAGGCGTTTGTTTAGAAACAAAGAGCATGCAAGCATGATGCGTTGGCACGTAGATGAACGTCAACAAGACGGGATACTGAGACATCTCGCCGATAGGTCGCAGTGGAGAAACATCGACATGACATTTAAAAACATTGGAGAGGATCCACGTAACATACGGTTCAGTTTAAGTATGGACGGTATGAATCCATTTGGAGAGATGAGCAGCGGCCACAGCACTTGGCTAGTTACGATGTGCATCTACATCCTTCCTCCTTGGCTATGCATGAAGCGAAAGTACATCATGATGCCGATTGTTATTCAAGGACCAAAGCAACCTATTAACGACATTGATGTATACCTAAGACCATTAGTCGAAGACCTTTTACTGTTGTGGAGAGAGGATGCTGTTCCCGTATGGGATGCATACAAAGAAGAGAAATTTAACATACGAGTGTTATTGTTCGTAACGATCAACGATTGGTCTGCACTCGCAAACCTATCCGGACAGTCAAACTAGAAGTGACTACGGACACAGTGTACATGTTGCAGAAGAAGAGGAGGCCACTCCAATTATTGAAATTTAGTATCGCGATTTGTAGTATTTGTTTGTGACAAGATCATGTTGTTTTATTCTATATATTTTGTAATAACTATGAGTACAGTTTGATAATGTTGTCATTACTACAATTTTATTCATATTTTATGCAATTTTTAAAATATACTATTAATTTTTAATTACTACAATTTAACATAAATTTAAATTGTATTTATATAAATTAGAAAATTTTATATGTACCACATGAGGTATATTTGTAATATAGCAAAACTTAATGTCACAAATATCCAATTCAATTCTGTCTGCCACGTGTTGATATTTTTGACCCCGGTTTTTGACAGGAATCGGGACCAAAGTTATTTATTTTATTTATTTGTATCGATGAAAATTGAACAGAGTATGCCATGTGGCAACATCTTTGGCACCGGTTCTTCTCTAGAACCGGGGCCAAAGCTCGATTCATGGGCTGTCATGGGCATCTATGGTCCTACAACTTTGTTTTTCTTTTTCTTTTTATTATATTGAACCATTGTAAAGTAATGCACAAAACTAATTATCTTACATATACCATTCTAATTTTAGATAGTAATGTAATATGTACAGGTTATCCTGTAGAAATTTTAATATTTTTGGAGATATTTTACTATATTCTATGTATTATTTGAATTTCTAGCTAGTTTCTCAAGTTAATTCAAAATTGAACTACGTGTGCATCGAGGAAGATGCCTAAAATTCCACAAAAATATATTTAGGCTCCTAATGTTCATTGTAGCCCTTTTTTGTGATTATGATGAAAAATTAAATTATCTTCTAGGGTCAATTAATATTTGTATCTCTGAATTAACACATGATAATTACAATAATACATAAAGTTTGTCAGAAAATTCTGAAAATTTCCATGACAACATATTTTTGGTCAATACTCTTGGCATAAAATTTCCAAATAATTTTAATAAAGTTTGACTACACATTGTTCACAAAAGGACACCTCTCACATAGTTTCTTATAACTCAAGAGGGATGTGTCACATTGTGAACAATGTATGGTCCCACATTGTTAAAATCAATTAATTTTTTTGCTAACTTATATACCAAAAATATGTTGTCATGCCAATTTATGGAATTTTTGATCAAATATAGATATTATTGTAATTATTATGTCATACTTTATGTATAAAAGTATTTATTATCCTTAGCAGATAATTGTTTTTTCATATACCTTGAAGACATACGCTAAAATGGAACACATGAGCCTCGATATATTTTTTCTGAATTTTTTGGGCCCTTACTCGATGTACATGTAGTTCAGTTTTGAATTAACTTCCATAACAACGTAGAAATTCAAATAACATATAGAAACATTTTTAGGACAGACTTAACATATTCCTTTATAGATCTAAAAATCATGAAACATTTTTAGGACAGACTTAACATATTCCTTTATATATTAAAAATATATTTATGTACATAAGATGCTTATTTTTGTGTGTTACTTCACAATTGTACAATTAAATAAAATAGAAAAAGAAAAGGAATAAAACTAGGCCCATATCAGCCCAAACGACCCAGCTAACCCTATCCGGATGATATCTTATCTTTCACCCTGGTTGTAGCTAGCAACCGAGGCCAAAGATGGCGGACTATAAATATCCACGATTCATATTCCCCAGCACAGTTCCCCCCATTCCCCTACACTTAGCCGTTGCCATCGATCGTCTCCATCGTTGCCGTGCTCGTCGCCACTGCCATCGCATCTCCGCATCGTCGTGGTCGTCGCCGACGCCGCTGTCGTCGCTGACACCTCCTTCGCCGCCGCGGTCGAGGTTATCGATCCAGATCTGGGACCTCCCGCCACCGCCTCTCATTTTTCTCTCGGTCACCGGCCGGCGCCGGCCAGTTTTCTTCGACGTCGTCGTCGCCGCATCACCGCCGCCATCGCCGGTGGCACCACCGGCCATCTCGATCCGCCGCCGGCCGGCCGGCCACCGGCAAACACCATTTTTTTTGCACAATTTTAGACTTAGACAATTGTATTTTAGACTTAATTAGTCAATTTTAGAATTAGACAATTTTAGACTTCGACAATTGTATTTTAATTTTGAACTTAGACAATCTAAATTTTAGACTTAGACACTTTTAATATTAAACTTAGACATTCTAAATTTTAGACTTACACAATTTTAATTTTATACCATTAGACAAATTTAATTGTATATTTTTGTAAATTACAATTTGTATATTGTATAGTGTTATAAATTGTATATTATATATTGTATATTAATTGTTGCATATTGTAAATTGGAAATTGTATATTGTATATTGTTTGTAAATTGGAATTTGTATATTGTATAGCATTGTAAATAGTATATTATATATTGTACATTAATTGTTGTATATGATAAATTTTATATTATATACTGTATATTGTTGCAAATTGGAATTTGTATATTGTATAGCATTGTAAATAGTGTATTATATATTGTATATTAATTGTTGTATATGAAAAATTCTATATTGTATGTTATATCGTTGCAAATTGGAATTTGTATATTGTATAGCGTTGTAAATTTTGTATTGTATATAATGTATATTATTGTATATTTTTTCAAATTGGAATTTGTATATTATTATATATTGTTGCAAATTGGAATTTGTATATTATTGTATAGTGTTGTAAATTGTATATTTCATATTGTTTATCAATTGTTGCATATTGTAAATTATAACTTCTATATTATTGTATAATTCTATACTCTTCAAATGAATTATATGTGTTGAACGATCTTACAGATGAATATCGAACAAGCCGAACAGATCCTATTAGAGGTGATTCGTCCGACAGCGGTGAATATTGTTTCAACCCCGAGATCGACCAATACATTAACACGGAGGAGGACGCCGGGGGAACGAGGGGAGGAACGCAGAGAGGAACGAGGAGGGGAACGAGGAGGTGCGCAACGAGGGGTCAAGCGAGGAGGACGGCGGAGCTAGTAACTCGTCTAGTCAGAAGAGGCGACGCGGAGAACATGGTGCCGCGAAAAGGATCAAGGGACGACATGTAATAACCGAGGTGTCACCGGTACGTGAGAGTACATGTGTATGAATAGTTCAATAACATGCTATGACCGGCAATCAATTCTAATATCGACGTGCATGAATTTTATTTTGATTAGGACGGCAAAACAATCGCCCCGGACGCCGCAGCACAGCTATACGTACAACACTACGGTTGGGTCATCAGGGATTGCGTGCCCATCAAGATCGTGCACTGGCGCAAACCGAGCGCAACGAACACAATGCCAGGACCGCATCTTACCGACACGGAAAAGGAAATGCTGTGGACCAAGGTGCTTGTAAATTTCACTACTTTGAAGAAAATGGGTGAACTGTTCAAGGGGTTCAAGCAATCGCTATACAAGAACTATGTGAAGAAGGGCGAAGATCCGGCGTGGAACAAAAACCCGAAGTCTCAGGCGCATTGGGAAGCTTTTCTCGATTTCAAGCAAAGCGAGGTAACGAGAAGGAGATTGGAGCAGGCGGCTATAAAAAGCAGTGCCGAAGTGGCAGTGAATGTTCCGGACTTAAGAGATAAAGGGATTGTTCCGGCCACAGACAGTTAGGAGAGTGAAAGGGCAAAACATTGGTTCTATGCTCACGGTGGATCCCTGGACCCGGTTGATGGCTCACTGGTATGGTCTCTAGAGATCACGGATGCAGTTGCCCGGCTGGAACAAAAAAGACGTGAAAGGGCAGAGGGAACATTCAAGTCGGATAGAGATAAAGACGAGCTGACGTACGCCCTGCAGAATCCAGAGCACCCTGGACGGACACGAGGAAAAGGCGTGGTTCCTTGGAAATACGGAATCAAAGATGACATCGACACGTACAGAAGCCGGAAGAGGAGCAAGAGGGCTACTAAGGCTAAGTTTGCCGATCTTGAGTGCAGACTCTCGAGCTACGAGGCAAGGATGCAGGAGGAGGTGACAAGACAGGTGGAAGAACGGTTGGCCGGACATCAATCCACAGGTACACAACCAATCGTTAATCGGATTAGCTGTGCATCAACGGAGCAGGTTAGATCACATAGCGTTGAGACAGTGGTGGAGGCAAGAAACGACCCCTCATGCTCCGATGTTGAAATACCTCCGAATATGGCGTGTGAGCTGTATATTCCTTTAAGGAACCTGTCAACTAAGGTACGCTCACAATTTTGTGATATGTAATAAGTCATTTACATTTTGAGATGGGTTGATTACTAGCTAATACCGTCGATTCTCATGAAGGTGGCTGCCGCCTTGACCATCGCGACGGACCCTGCATGAACATTCCACTGCAGGACCATTACAGCTGGTTTCTCAAAGGTCAAAGTCGAGCAAGTGGTTGACACATATGACGACCTTGAGTTGGAGATTGCAAGAGGTGAAGGTGAGACAACACTTGGAGAAGCGATACACAATATCATTCTATGGAACAAGAGGTACATAGTGATTCCTGGTCTCGTAGCGGGGTCTGTTCCTCCACCACCTCCGCCACATCCTTCGCCACCTCCGTCTCCTATGGCTCCTGCACCTAGACGGTCTCCATCGGCTACTGCGCCTGGAACGTCAACCTTGGCTCCAACACCACCTGATGAAGAATCTCCTGCACCGACGTCAACTACTACAGCTCGTCCACCTCCTCCGTCAAAAAAGAGGATACGGCAACAGGGGTTGTGCACCAATAGGGTCCGATCCCTCCCCCCCCAAATGAGAGATCCGAAAATTCCGGCCCTCAAGAAGCTATCATACGAATTGACTCAAGATGAGCTATATGAGGTCATGGCGGAGGAAGTGGGAGAGCACTTCAAGCCAAAGGAGAAGAATCCGTTCGACCCACCAACTGACAAGGCCAACCTCAAGAATTTTAAGGAACTTTCCGAAGAGACCAAGAAAAAAATTGCTCAAAAGCCACCACCAAAACCAGCATCTGACTACAACAGATCATTGGGTAAGGCTCGCCAAAAGGCCGCACTCACAGCCAAAGAAGTGGCTCATCTCGAACAACAACCGCAAAAGGAGCTCAACCAGACTCCGTTTCTATCGACTAAGGAGCAGCGGATCCGATCATTCATGAAAGATGCCGGGATTACATGGGCCCAACTAATGGATCAAGACAATATCCTAGTTGCAAAGGTGAAGCCGAAACGCGATTATGTCCCGGGTGAACCGTTTCTCCCACCTGATGAGTTGAAGACAATCGGTACACACATGCACCGATTCCATGAGTGGTACATGAAAGCATCAGCGGACAAAAGAGATACAATTGGAGCGAAGATTCACTCCGTTGACTACTTTCACAAACACGACGACTATTTCTGGATCCCATTCAAGGATGTCTTCGAATTATACCAGTTTGCGCCCTCGACGTCTCTATGGTCACCGCGTGGGTCATGTATGTATGATTTAAAAATATTTCACTTCCTTCCTTTGCTCCTTGCATAGATAATAAAAAACCTTCCTATATATTCGTTATAGAATGGAGATTCAAAGGGCCCTGAAAAATAATTATAATCATGTTGCATTCATGGACCCTCGACAAATTAACACATCGATGGTTCAAGCCCAACCGCATAGTGTCGAGAACAGTATTCTCACATTCCTGGCGCTGAACCATCATAAGGACTGGATATATCTGCCGTACAACAAAAGGTGAGTTACATCGATGGTTCAAGCCCAACCGCATAGTGTCGAGAACAGTATTCTCACATTCCTGGCGCTGAACCATCATAAGGACTGGATATATCTGCTGTACAACAAAAGGTGAGTTAATTTCTATTGTCTTTCGTGCGATACAACGTATATAGTCTCATAAATATCGTCTCACGCCATTTTTACAGCTTCCACGGGGTCCTCTTTGCCTTCAGCGTGAGCCACTCCACCGTCCTTGTCTTTGACTCAATGGATCACGAGGCCATATTTTTCACAGAAATTGATGTTATAATAGACAGGTAATATCTATAATATATAACATTGTCATTACGACCGTTGCAATTGCTACTAGATGGATCAAGAATATTACTTAACATACTATGCTACTTTACATAGGGCGTGGGATAGGTTCTGAGATATAATCAAGGGGAACTACAAAGAAAAACTTGAACGGATTTATAATCTTAAGGTGAGTGCATCCTTCAAAATAAACATTGACTCCTTAATTAACTGTATTGAACAATGTGTTTCTACTTTAGATTGATAAGCAGCAAACCGGAACCAACTTGTGCGCCTACTACGTATTCGACTATCTTCATAATCTCGCCCCAAGACAATTTTTCCATGATTTTAGAGTACGTCAAAAGTCATTCATAAATTTATTATGTCTCGATTTCTTGTTGATTTCATATACTTATACCTTATTTTTTTCCCAAATGCTAGTATATGGATTTGAGGGGCAAAAAACCAAGGGATGATATGATAAGGGCCGTGCAAGAATAATTGATGGGATTTATCAATGAACATATTATTGATCCCACGGGAGAATTCTACGTCGGCGACTAAATCGTAGCGTCGACACTTCGACTCGAAGACATAGAATTCTAATTTTCATAGCAGGAGATTTGTACACATATATGTACATTTTTATATATGTAAAAAAATTACTCAAGTGTAAATATAAATATTGGTAATATATAGCCAAGTTCTACGTGTCTACTATTATGCATATGTATGTATTTATATTATATATAAATATAAATAAATGCATAATATATAAACTGTCCTGCTAACCAATATGCAAAGAAAAGAAAAAGGATTTCAGACCCCGGTTGGTAATCACTGTGGGTGTGCCAGATACACATGGCACACCCATCTTTGATCCCGGTTGGTGTTACCAACCGGGGTCTAACATACGTCTTTCACCCCGGTTATATAACCGGGGTTAAAGATCGGGATCTCTAGTCCCGGATCGATAACCAGGGCTAGAGGGGGTTACCAACCGGGGTTAAAGGCCCTTTCTCCAGCAGTGAAGGACACACCGTTTAGTTTTTTCTGTTGAGATTTGTTCTTGATAGGACAATGTTATGTTGGTCCTTCTTGAATTTTTGTGTGGCGTTTTGTTTTATGTATGTAACGGGGATAAAACTAAGCAAGAAGTAGTCGGCTGAAGGATACAACTCTCCTTTCAGAGTCTACTGGAGAAAAGTCACTATTTCCCTACTCTAAATAACATCATAGCACATTAGCATAGCTCTAGCTGCGTGTTCATCTCCATCTTATTATGTACCAGCGTACCACAATTTATATATATATGAACCAATTGCGAACAACATAATTACATAATTAAAGCCCATCTGGTTGCTTGCTTTGTTTGGCATAATCTGAACCACATAGTACGGGGGGTAAAAATGTGACAAGATTAGCAAGTAAAGTTACTCAAAGACCATCACATATATGATGTTGGTCTCGCAAAATATAATACAAGGTGAATCAAACAAGCCCGGGTTGCAAAGTAATAAAAGTTTGAGCTACCTGTCCCACTTAAGTTAGTGAAAATAATACTTGTATTTAAATGGGTAGTATGTTGGTCGAAGGACTAAAGGAATAAGAAATTAATATGGGGTTAAAAGTCCCTCTAGATAAGAAACAATTATGTGTGTAAAAATTAGTAGAATTTAGATATCCCAAGAGGCATAAATGTGGGTGTATTATTTACACGGGGAAAGTTGCATTAACCACCCCAATTGTCACTCTTAAGACTGTACCCCATAACTCCTTTAGTTGTAAAAGCACACACATCGAAACCATTTTGTCATAAAACCCACCAACTTATGTGGAGTTGGAAAAATAAGCCAAATCAGAGTTGGATGGGTTGGTTTTAGCAACGAAATGGGTTAGGCGAATTAGGGGGGGGGGAGGGGGGAATGTTATAACAAAAGTGACAATTGGGGTGGTGTATGCAATTTTTTTACACATTAATACATAAATTTGTTCATGAAATTAATTTGATATAGTCAGTTTTGTATTGCAACATAAATATCAACCTTGTATATGTTAGTATGTTGCATTTATTTTGCTTCAAAGGCATGGTTAATGTATGGATTTCTTAAGCAATCAAACACTAAAGTGTTATCAATATGTTTCTAATCATATTAAGATCAAGAATACCAATTTTGCTTCTGGTAGTGAATGTCTCATAAGTGCATGTAGTATATAAGCAAGTACGAGGCTTCCAAAAGAAAGCGACACAAATAGAAAAAATACAAACATGAAGTGCTTTGTTTCCTAATCATCCAGGACACAAATGTAAATTGTTTTGAAATGCAATGTATTGGCACGATGTATGGTGTCGATAGTTTGTAAGGTATATTGAACATCAATGTCATCCAATAAAATAAAAATATCCTGCATAGACATTTCCCTAATACTAAATGTAATACTGCAGAAGCTTTATTCAAATGAAAAGGCCTCACAAGTGACTTTCAGTGAATTATATAAAATGTCTGTGTGCCCGCAATATTTTTGTAGAGACACTTTTTTTATGTCTACGAATGGACTCATAAGAAGGGCAAGACAGCTTTACAGGCGGATAGTTTGCAAGTGAGAAGGGCGAGTACAACGGGGCAATAACCGGTCGAATATCATTGATGGAGTCAATTGTTTGGTAGTATAGGGTATATATCCAAGATCTGCTGGTCGTCATGACGACTTTGATGATAGGGTTGAGGTAGAGCACCATTATAAATGGGATCCAAAATAAGAAGTTACATGGATAGTGAATCTGGTGCAGGCTCATCAATCAGATTGTGATGAAGTTGCAAACAAAACAATCCCCAAGTCTAGATGAACGTTGTATATGTATGGTAAATATGTTACTTCTAATTGGTGTATATTGTACTAGGTGTCAAATATACTATGTCTACTAGGCTACATTTGGACTCGAGTAGTATTAGGTTGTAGGGGTAGAGTTAATTAGCATCACAATCTATAATCAAACAACCATTTAAATATGGAGAGAACGCCGTAATGTAATCATGGTAATGATAATGTAGCACAATGGCTTATGGTGTGTTGATCAGCTAGAAGCGCCCATTAATCAAATCTATGAGAATTGGGCTTCGGTTACCTTGTTAATCAAAATTATGTGTTTCTGTATTGTCATCTGGCATGTCTAATCGGCTCAATGCCTGGATCGAAGAGATTAGTCGTTTTCCACTATATTGACTAGTTTTTATAACCGAGTTGAGTTAGAGTATGCAATACATTGGTTAGTGTGTAATATTTGATCCAAACTCAAACACCGCAGTGTAACTGATCAACGCAACCTTAATTTTCCAAAAGATTACACATTACGCACCATTTAACATGCATAGTTAATATAGGGTAGTAACATTTATATTTAATATATGTATAGGCTAGTCAACGTGAATGTTCAGTATGCTCTCAAGGGATCATCTGTCCTGATCGAAGCCAACGTCAGGTAGCTGACCTTTTATTCCTCTCATAGTCTCATTAAAAGGGACATCACAAATGGAAGGTTCACGTTACTCCAAGCTGGTTATATATGTACTACATGGCAATCTTCTCTGACAATTAAGTGGCGATTTTCCGGCGCCGACGTGTTTACTTTCCCCATGTTTTTTCATCAATTAGTCGGAATGTTTCTACATCTCTGTTGGAAAATATTGGCGCATGACGATGCAGCGAACTGCAGAATAGTGCGGCGCGCTATCGATCGGCTCATCGAGCTCATTTCATGCCAGGATATATGACAACGGAAGCTGCTGCGAACTAGGAGAAATTTCTCCTTTCTAGCATGCATGACAATTGACAAGCCAGCATTCGTCTTCATGAGTAAGCCACGCTAGAAAAGAGTACAAAGACTGAACTATCTAGTTAGGTAGCTAGCTTTTTCTGGTATTGTTGTGTACAGGGAAAATAACTAGATCGAATATAGAATATATATCCTCAAATGGGCGGTCTGGAGAATATAGCATAAGTTTTGGTAAAACCATTTTATTTGTACCTCAAAATTGCTCAAATAATTTTGAACATCGTATCAATTCACAGTCACTGCCATATACATGTGGAAATCGACGAAACCCTTTTGAAAAGAAGGATTAACGTATGTACTATGCAAAAATACACATGTTTAAATTTTATACATAGTTTTTATAGAGTAAATTACACTTTGCACCGTGTAGAATGTTTCTTGTTTCACTTTAAAGTGTGCCACAAAATAAGTTTCGCTTTTTACCGGGTTAACATAGAGAGAATCATTAAATCTATAGAACTTTTATAGACTTTTTAAATTCTGAATCAATCTTTGTGAAACTAACCTAGCTTAAATTCAAATTATTTTCTACTTTCGATATTCATATATTTTACGAGATATTATTTGAATTATATGGTATAACACGGAGTAAGGTGAAACTTATTTTGACGTACTTCGGTGCAAAGTGAAAGTATGTGCTAACCCGGTGCAAAGTGAAATTAGATAGCAAAGTGTAATTTACTCTTTTTAAATCATTTTATTCGAGAACTTTCAATGCCATGGATCTAATTTTGCCTTTTAATAAAGGCTGCCTCTACTATTCACCAGTTACAATATATCATGTCCATGTGAATTTATTGTGCTGTTATATATTAACTTCAATTTCATTTTTTCCCTTTATGGCCCCTTTGAAATGCAAGATTGAGAAAAACAAAGAAAAGAAAAAAAAAGAAGAATTCTGATATGAATGCAAGTGCAAAATAGGGAATTATAAAACACATAAAACAGAAAAGACTATTTAAATAGACAACATAAAAAACATAAAAATTACACTAGTACAAAACACCCCATCGGTAACGGCTCACTTCTCGTGAGAAAATATTGCCCGTTACGGATAACTCATCCGTCACGGCTCAAAACATAACCCGTTTCAGATATGCCAACTAAAAATGACCAGTGACAGATTAGAGGTCATCTGTAACGGGCCATAAGTTTAGCCCGTGACAGATAATCTGTAACGGGTTAGAACTACGGACCGTTACGGATGAAAATACATCGGTAACGGGTGTAGTAGTATGAACCGTTACGGATGGCATATCTCATCTGTCACGGGTCATAATTATGGCCCGTTACGGATGAGAGTCATCTGTCACGGGTGGTAGGTACCACCCGTTACGGACGAGGAAATACCCATTTTTAAAAATAATATTTGTAATTTTTAAAGTTATCTTGGATTGTAATATGCCAAATATGAAAGTTCGTAGATCTCAACGAGATCTACAACTTTGTAATTGACAACATTTCCATTTGAGATTGTTTATATGCTCAAATATGCGTTATAAGTAATGAGATCTATTTTCAAAAATAATTTTTTGGATTTCTCAAACAATGTCTAATGGAGACATGCTCTATAGAAAAGTAGTAGATATAGACTATATCTACAACTTTGTAATTGAAAATATTTTCATTTGACATGAATAACATGCCCATATTTGAATTTCTCATCGATGAGAACTATTTCAAATACACAAAATTTTCGAATTTTTCAAATAACCTCGGATGAAGATATACTCTACATCAAAGTTGTAGATGTTAAGTGTATCTAAAACTTCATAATTGATAATATTTTTGTTTAAGTTTTTTTCTTGCCTAAATATGCATTATAATTATTTGTGTCTATTTTGAAATGAAAAGTTAATGTTTTGAAAATGACCTCGAATGAAGATGTGTCATATATAAAAGTTGTAGATCTCGTCAAAAACTCCAACTTTGTAGTTGGAAACTTTTAAATTTAAGATCATATAGAGTTTTAAATATGTGTTACATGCTTTAGAATGAGAATAGTAGTCACAAATGATTCATAGGTGAGATGGATGTCAACTATAATTGAAAATATTTTTTCGGTAACGGGTGGTATGTTATGGCCCGTGACGGATGAGTCATCCGTAACGGGGATTTACCCGTTATTGATGATTTGTCATATCAGTCACCCATTGTCCGTAACGAGACCGATACCCGTTACTGATGGGGTTTAGAGCCGTGACTGATGAGGGGTTCTCCACTAGTGTTAGAGGATATGTATGGACTCAAAAGAAGGCTTACATCAGGTTGAACGTCATGATAACTTTCCTCCAACATCCCCATGTCTTGAGCCGTTCCATTTGAATTTCAAAGGGTTGGAGTATCGATCCAGTGTTTCAAATGGCCTGACTGATTAGAACACAAATTTCATCGTGTGATTTAATTTCCTTCCAGTATTTGAGGTAAATCAATTTCTGCTAAGTTCTCACTGGGTTTACAAATCATATGTTTCCTTCTCTGATCATATTTTACGCAACAAGGTCATGGTGAATGGATCTAATAAGGTTGCATTCGATTTAGATGAAAGTTTCTGAGAGCAAAATAAGAAATGTGATTAGCATATGAGCAATTGATTATGTATTAACTATTATAAACTTAAAAAATATTTTTTCAAAAATATCGAACATCAAAACATAAAACGAGTAAAAACACATATAACAATAAGTATTATGTCATTAGACATGTTTTCAATGATGTGAGAATTTTCCATCAAAAAATGATGTGAGAATTAAATAAGAGAGCTTTTTTCTTTTCTTACAAAACCTTACCTGGTCAGAGATGGTGTACAACAAAACAGATTAATTTTAGCAAGTGATTTGGCAGCTCCACATAAAAGTATGTTTTTTTCCTGAAATAATGAAAGTTCAAATCTATGCGTGCAATATTTATTGTATATTTTTTTAGTTGCAACCTATGGGTATTTTTGCGAAAAATGGGGGACGGACTGAACAGAGATGCAGTAAGTCTCCATAACCTAACAAATGGTCATTTTGCTTAATTAGTTACTTGCATGTTCCACATATCTAAGCTTCTCAGATTTAACTACCCTCCAAGGCACGACATTGACTATCAAAATATACATCTTAATTAATATTAATACAATTGTTCGTCTAAAATAAATGTCACATGGCCAGGCCAATGTCTGGTGGTAGGGCCGTGGTAGGATTAATTTGAGATTACTTTCCGTTCACTGGTTCCACCGCTAGGATCAATATAATATGTACTTTATACCAAAGTAGCTATATCTATAAAAAGCGCTAAACGTCTACATGCATATGTGATCTAAGAAGCCCTAGAAAATGGTCCACCACTGTGTGGGTCACAGTGAACATAGTTGATGCACATATATTATATGCGCTCGTGTTGGCTGTGTGTGTGTCCAATTAGTGTGCCATGTGAAAGAATAACTACCACCTGTGAATAATTCCAACTAGAAATGTCTTTGAATTCGTCGCTAGGCACAAAAGAGGCGATAATTGAATTTGTTTGAAGTATTATCAAGAGTAGTTAAACTGCATCTTACATCACACTGGTATTCTCAGATCTCAAAAAATAAAAGAGAAGGAAAACAATGAAAACATATAAATATATCCACGAGTCCATTTCTCTAATACGAACAAGCTAGCACTTCTCATCGAGTATAGTCCAGTACATTCAAGAAGAATCAGCATGATCAAGAATCTATATATCTACACATTTTTATTATAAAAATCTCATCTCATCTATAAGCTCATGGATGGTCCCCCAACAATACTATTTCTCCGTCCATTTTAGCCGTTCCATCAACGAGGGGGGCCCCACCACTTGGAACCCTAGCTATATGCTATCACTTTCAAGTTTCAATGACTTTCCACAGAGGACGAGACTGATGTGAAGCCACTGATGCAGCATCGCCAGCAGCCCAGCAATATACTAGACTACTAGTGCTATCTCTCTTCAGTTTTAGGCTACTAACAATTAAATTAATTAGAAAAAAAATCAACTTTTGTGTGTGATCGTGGGAACAAAGGGGTGGTCGGTACGAATGACGGCGTCTGCATGTTCGATTCGGCCGGTTAGCTTTTTAGTTTGGTTGCTTTCTCATGCTCCATGCAGTTTTTTGCAAGTCATGGTCTGAGACCATCACTTTCTCTGCGATCTTAGTCAACTGTAGCTATGTAGATTTTTGTTATTTATTTATTTAATTATCATATTGAGTCGATCAGCATGTCATTTCCCTAAGTTCCAAGTACTATCGAGGTAGCAAGAGCTGACGGTTGGCAGGGATGAGATGGCACTATTTCGGGGTTCTCTTGACGCATGCATGGAATCTGCAGATTATGCGTTCTGAAATCTTATTACTTTCCGATGAAAGCAAATGATCCATTCCATAACTGATCTCAGTTCCTTTAGATTAAACAATGTATAGCAACCACCCCCCAACCTCCTCCATCCCAAAATATAACATTGCCCTTACTTATGTTCTCGCTTATTGAGAAGAACATAATTGTCAAAGTAAAAAAACATTTGTACAAAAACAAACAATCGGTCATTATTTGAGAACAGCCTCGAAAATTAAAATTTATTTTTTTAAAAAATAAATTAGATTTGTTGAAACTCAAACGATAGTGCATTGAATTTACACTAAAAAATATTTTTTTCAATTTCTCAAGGAAACTTTTGTACGCATTTAAAAATTTAAATTTTGTTTTAAATTTGGGTCCAATAATTCTATTCTATTTCATTTTATTATGAACTTATTTTTTCACATTGAGATTAATGCTTGCATTGCAGGTAGTATATATAAGACAATTAGTTACTTTGAAAAAACAATCTAACGGTCAGCACACGGTCCACTAACGCAATGGGTATAGAGGGAAAATAAATGAAAACTTATGGGTACGTAGGGGATGAGGTAAAATTCATAGGTATAGAAGGAATTGAGAGAACATACCCATGAATTTGAAATTGGTTTGTGGACAAATAATTCTATCCCATTTGTTTTTAGCAACATAAGTTTGAGAGGGGGGGAGTGATATAGTCATTTTGAAAAAAAAACGTTAACTCAAGCCCGATCAACTGATTAAGTAAATGGGTTTAGAGGAATGTAACTGATGAGTACATATAGTCATAAAAGGGATGAGCGAAAAATGAATTATTGTCACATAAGGAATTTTCCAAATTTACATATATATTTCATAAGTTGGCTGTGAGTATGTTTACTTTTTCTCATATGTTGCTTTCGATTTTTCCTTACGTCCTCCTATGGCCTTCAATCAGTCTAAGGTCAGTTCAGTACAATGTCATATCATTGACAAAGATATGGAATCGTTGTGGTACCTCAGTTTGGTTAATCATTGTGGCGGATCCTGCGCATGACTCGAGGCGTAGAATGTTGCTCTCCTTTTAATTAAGGATTTTTTTGGTACCCAAATTACATGTGATCCATCCATTATATTATATTAGATCCAACGACGAAAATATATTTCTACTACACCGTGTTAATTTGTGTACTAGTATAGTTAAATGGCATTTCGGAAAAAAATTATCTGGCTTTGTGTAAAAAATAAATACGTAGGTAAACTTTTCATTGTGTGGCGTAAAAACAAGATTAGTTAAAATAACTAAGTTGCCCTCCTACCGTATTTAAATATTTCAAAAAATAAACAACAAAATCAATGGTTGAGATTTAGTACCGTAATAATTAAGGATTCATTTCCAGGATGTAGTATATGTATATGTATATGTATATGATTTTCGACAAAATCTAAACATATACGCTCAACACACCACTTACGCCCGTAATATTACACTGACTTGTCCATGAATACGCTACAAACATACGGTTGAAGCAGTTCAGTGTGTATAATTTGTTCTTGAGAGAGAAGGGAAAAAAAACTGAGGTAACATTGTTTCATGCCTAAAATGAAAATTTTTTGGGATAATTTGTAGAGTGCAACCACCTACATATAATATGGTCCCTGTCCCAAAACAACTAAATTCCAAAGGGTCCAAAACATGTTCCAAGATAAATTGGTTCATATATAGCTTATTTATTAGTCAGGGATATGCTTTAGATATTTTCCCTTGCTAAAGTTTTCATGGGATGCAAGAATTTATTTAGTTTTGGATAGAGGGACTACTTTCAATCTTTCAGATACATTTTTATTCTGTTTAGTGGTTCCCATTTATCAGCAATTTGCATAGGAGCACAGAAGGGCATACTTGAGTGTGTGTGTGTGTGTGGGGTTCCCATTTATCATTTAGTATACAGGCCAGCACGTAAATGTCACAAGATACGGTTTGGTACAGTTGAATGCTGATGAATGTTTTTCTTTCATTTTTTTCCTTTTTGTCAACTGACTGAAATCTCCGAAAAAGGTGTAAAAAGAATTAAATGCTTTTACAGTTCAAGTGTGCTTGCATATAAGACCGTCTGTGTCCGTGCCACGTTCTTTTTGAAACAACACACATATACGTAGCTTATTTTCTAAATAGAGTTAAAAAAGAAACTTATTTTCTAACTAAGGGAATATGAGTAATACATCTTTGAACAACATAGTACACCTAGCCAAACGTGTAATGAAATAAACAGTGGTTTGACAAACCCTACCACTTGTAGAAAAACCCTTTTTATAGGCAGGCTAAAACATTTTTGCAGACAGGAGAACGAGGCGCCCATTTCAAATCGCCAAACGAAGTGTTTTTTTTAAGGTAGAAAATCCACCCGCCCGCAAAAATAAAAAAATTGAAAAAAAATGAGCGACCGGACCGTCGCCGGCCGCCACCCGCCACACCGTCACCTCCGTCGGATCCGGCTGGCAGCATCACCAGCGCCGCTCGTCCCGTCGCTGCTGTTGTGCGTCGTCCCGTCGTCACTGTTGTGCGTCGTCCCGTCGTCGCCATGCCGTCCCGTTGCTGCCATTGTCGCCGCCGTCATTGTCGTCGTCCCCCTCAGATCCCGCCACCCCAGGGCCGGATCCACCGCCCCAAGCTGCCGTCACCTTTCCCGGCCGCTGTGCTGGGATGAGGAGGCCTGGGTCACCGCCGATGGCTCATCTTCCTCCAGTGTTAGAGGACATGGGATGCCCGGGCGCCTGACGTTGCCTGCGCGCCGCGCTCGCCTTTGGTCGCTCAAAGACGCTCCGCCGCAACTGCGCAGCCCTGCCACCGCCCGTCGCCCAGCCCAAACCGCGCAGCCCTTGTTGCTGCCGGCGCCGCCCAAGAGAGAGAGTGCGGGGAGATAGGGGGAGAGGATAAGAGAAAGAGCAGAGTGGAGAGAATAAGGCACAGCCGGTCCCCTCCTTCTCTCTTTTTTTCCTTCCCTCCACTTTTTTCGAAAATAGAGAAAGAGCAGAGTGGAGAGAATAAGGCACAGCCGGTCCCCTCCTTCTCTCTTTTTTTCCTTCCCTCCACTTTTTTCGAAAATATTTATTTTTATAGGCGGACAACCTTTTCCCCGCCTGCAAAAATCGGTTTTTGCAGGCGGGTCACCTTGTGCCCTGCATGCAAAAATCATTTTTGCACACGGGGAGTTTGATGCCGGCCCAGCCTCTATTTTTGCAAGCGGCTCCAAAGCTGAACCGTCTGCAAATAAAATTGGCCCGTCCGATAAAATCAATACCGGCCTAGCGTACCCTGACTAATTCAAAATAATCTAGTAAGAAGGTCTAGCAAAAAATTCTTCATTAAAGGACTGGATAAAATAATATGGATTCACAGATGCGTGTGTGAGATGTTGTAGGTGTGTATATCTGTACATGTTGGGCTTCTCTACGGTACCCAATACAGTATAAAATATATACTAGTGAATAGACAGTCGAGATTAAATTATACTAGTGGTTCGTATATGGTAGTATATATAAACTTGTAGTATGCAATAGTATAAAGCATTTATATAGAAAGGACGGTCCTAACTGTATGACCTTATTGTACAAGAAGCTAATATCGTAAATTTAAAATTTAAGTTAATGGTGTGTGGATAATTTCTTAAGTTAAGAGATCAACTATTTTAATAACTATATAAATTAATGGATATACATCATCCATGCTACTTCCAACCAGGACCAGTATGGGTACTGTAAGAAACCCTTTAATTTTTTATGCAGTCTGAATATATTAATGGTGAAAGTTCCTTTCAAAGTCCACAGTAATCATTGTACTTAATTTAAACCACATATTTGCAAAGAAGCATGTTTCATGCAATGCTGGCCCTAAATTAAAGTGTACTACTCCAGTAGTCTAGTTGCAAAAGACCTAGCTTGGGACGGTACAACATCTCGCCATCTCTCTGTGCCGTCTCATCCAACCCATCAGTTCATCAAGCATCATCCACCAACTTCATGAGGGAGAACCAGTCAGATGGACATGTATATGCGGCGCCGATCTACGAGTTCATACGGATACTGTACTGTTCTAGATAGAGATATATCTATCGTCTATACCCAGTTGAGTGAACTTCTAGTGATCAATTATTTTGCAGAAATAATTCTCCAATCGTTGGGCAGTGGCCGTACGACACCATTGTGACACGCACTCCGGGTGGCGAAATGGTCAAGCACGTTGATAGTTGCAGCTAGAAGAGAAACTCCATGTATATACCTAAGCTGGCGTTCAGGACAACTCGCGAAATTAAGCCGGCTGTCGGAATTTTTCGGACTGTTTTGCTGACCCAAAATATTGAGATTCCTGAAAAGCCAGTAGCTAGGCAACATGTTCTTTCTCTCTCTTGTTTTTCTCCGGTCGTGGCCGGATGCTGGGAAGAAAACGGTCGAAGCTAGTTGGAAATGTAGTATTTCTATCGATATTTACGAAAACAATATCGGTGCGATTGTGTAACTTTCATGAATTTAATTATTCAGTTGTGACTTAGGCGATATTGATAGATGTTAGCAATTAATATTGAATTTTAGAAACAGTAATCATAAAAAAATATGATTGTTACATTATTTTTGAAGAAAGGATACTCTTATAAAATTTCACTAGTATTGGGTGCCATAAATAAGCCCTTCTTTTATCGTTTTCATCCGTAGCAAGCCATGCCTTAATGGTGGTGGCACATGATGCGATTTTCCATCTTCGGAAAATTAAGGGAGGACAAGATGAGATGGTGGTGGGGCCATTTTTTTTTAGCCTCACCCCTATACTCACGCTCACATGCCTGCCTTGTAGAGATGGTTTCCGACACCGATTCTCAGCATGTGATGAGACTGCAGCAGTCCAAGAAAAATCCCCTCAAAATTTGCTTTCGAAGGGATTTGAACCTATGACCTTCTACTGAGGCCTGGGCTCTGGTGACCAACTGGTCCCAGACCCGTTCACCTGGTGGAGCCACTTGATCGAGTCCTGGACTGCTGGGTGACTTGGTCAGGAGATAATCGATCGATGCAGGGCTACGGGCTACCTACAGGCTGCGGGCTGGATAGAAAAAAGGCAAGTTGGTGCTCCATTATTCCTGGATATTCTCGATTATTCGTCGGCCCGAACGATTACCAAAGTGGTCGACGTGCTTGGAGATTTTAGCATCATGCTGGTTCTTTTTTACGCTGGAGAACAGAAGGCTAGAACAAAAAAGTTTGGAGCCACTCCCTCAGTAAAAAAAAAAGAATCTAAGATCGGATGATTCATAAATTTTTATAGTATAATGAGGCTGCGTTCGAAAGAGCTCAACCAAAACAGTGTCGGCTGATTCCTATAGTATTTTTCCTCTTTTTTCGTGCGCACGCCTCCACAACGAATAAACGGAGCGTTTTTTGAAAAAAATTTATACACGAAAGTTGTAGAAAGAAAGCGAAACAATTCATTTTCATTTTTTAAGTTTAAAATAGTTACTCCCTCCGGTCTGATTATAAACGGAGCGTTTTCTGAAAAAAATTATACACGAAAGTTGTAGAAAGAAAGCGAAACAATTTATTTTTTAAGTTTAAAATAGCTACTCCCTCCGTTCTGATTATAATGAATGTTTTGAACAAGGGTGTGGTTTTCAAAAAAATACATTTGACCATGTTTTTATATACTAATATATAAAAAATATCAATAATATTGAAGTATTTTTCAATTTCAATCTATATGTGCTTTCCATATTCCTAAACTAAGTACTTTTAAAATTATTTGCATTTAAAGTTTTAAAAGTTTGACTTTGATGTTGTCCAAAACATCCAATGTTTTCAACCTAGAGGGAGTAATACTTAAATTATCACGCGTTAATGAAATTTCTCGTTTTGTGTGCGGCACCGTTCTTTTTGGCTCCTTTTGTTTTTGTTAGAAATGAATGCAGCCTGAGTCTACACTGTTGCGTATTTAGATTCTGGGTTTGTTTTTTAAAGGGCGAGTAGGTTTTATGTCCCGTTAATTAAGGGAGTAAAAAAATTTGTAGTATATATATGTAATTCTGTGAGTGGTATGTACTTATTTCACACGGATGAAGTGGATTTAGAATAGTTTTACCTTTCAAATTCATAGAAAAAGAAAAATATTAAAAGATTGGTCGCCATTTCTATACGCATTTACCACTAGCCGAACATCATTTACCACTATAGTATTGTCTAAATACTTAAACTACAATTTAATCATGATATATTAGTATTATAAATTTTCTTTAAAATGTAGTTTCTTGTATTTGATAGTCTTTAATTTTCATTGGATCTATGATTAATGAAAAAACAAATAATTTCGGTTGAGAATACATTTAGTAAACCATTCGTTACTACTTGGTGCCCGTTGCGACCAATCTATGGTGCCAGGATATTTTGGACATTTCTGTGGAATGTGGCTCCGGCCTTTTTCAAGCCAAATGGCATCTTCAAGTAGCAAAAGACTTTGTACGGAGCAACAAAGGCTGCTTTTTATAGAGTAGAAAATGAATATAGTAACAGTAGCATAAAGTGATGAATCAACTTCTCATTAGCCTCTCATTGAGTACAATATGAGGGGTACTTATAGCCCATTAGTAGAAGTTGTAAAGAGATGTTAGAGAGGTGTTTAGAGTAGATAAGATAATTGATCACTAATAAAAACCAACGAAAATGTGCTTTAGCCCCGGTCGGTGCCCCGGTTATCGATCCGGGGTTATCGATTCGGGACTAGAGATTCTAATCTTTAACCCCGGTTATATAACCGGGGTGAAAGATAGATCTTGGACCCCGGATGGTAAAACACAACCGGAATCAAAGATGGATGTGCCACGTGGGATCTAGCACACCCACGGTGATCGTCGTTGGTGTTACCAACCGGAGTTTAAGATCTTTTTTCTTTTCTTTTCATATTGGTTCTGCACAATTTATATATTATGCATACATGTATATTTATATATAATATAAGTAAGTACATACATACATATATATATATATATTCACATATATATCATACAAATAGTAGACACATGGAACTTGGCTAAATATATATCTATAGATATTACCAATATTTATATTTACACTTGAGTAATTTTTTTAAAGATATAAAAATGTACATATATATGTACAAATCTTAAAACATTTATATTACCAACTGTCTGTAGCCGGAACAATCCCTATATCTCTTAAGTCTTGTTCCATGCGCTGCCACTTCGGCACTGCTTTTTTTATAGCCGTCTGACCCTAGGTGGTGATGGCACTTCTTGTTAGCGGCATTGGCTTTGTTATGCTCAGATCTCCTTCTCGCTACCTCGCTTTGCTTGAATTTGACAAAAGCTTCCCAATGAGCCTGCAACTTAGGGTATTTGTTCCACGCCAATTGTCCTTGAGAACAAAGTTCTTGTATAGTGATTGCTTGAAGCTGTTGAACAGTTCAGCCATTTTCTTCAAAGTCCAATCTTTCACTATCGGGTTGTCTTCTTCTAGGATAGTGAAATTTGCGAGCATCTCGGTCCACAACATTTCCTTTTCCGTACCGGGGAGATGTGGTCCTGGCATTGTGTTCGTTGCACTTGGTTTGCGCCAGTGCACGATCTTGATGGGCGCGCAATCCCTGACTACCCAACCGCAGTGCTGTACGTATGCCTGTGCTGCGGCATTCGGGGCGATTGGTTTTCCGTCCTAATCAAAATAAAATTCATGCACGTCGATATTAGAATTGATTGTTGATCATGCCATGTTGTTGAACTATTCATATATGTATACTCACGTACCGGTGACACCTCGGCGATTACATGTCGTCCCTTGCTCCTTTTCATGGCACCATGTTCTCCACGTCACTTCTTCTGACTAGACGAGTTACTAGCTCCGGCGTCCTCCTCCGTGTAAATGAATTGGTCGATCTCGGGATCGTCCCAATATTGGCTGCTGCCAGACGCAATCACGTCTAAGAGGATATGTTCGGCTTCTCGGGCATTCATCTGTAAGATCGTTCAACAAATATAGGTCATTTGCAGAGTATAGATTTATAGCAATATACAATTTCCAATTTACAATATGCAACAATTGATATACAATATATAATATACAATTCACAACACTATACAATATACAAATTCCAATTTACAACAATATACAATTGTAACGCCCCAGGTATCCACATACCTAGAGTGCTACACTTAACCTAACAAAAAATATAATCTCCTAAGATTAATAGAAATTTCGGCAGAGTCTCCCTGTATTTATGGACATCCACGACAGGCAGTTTAATAGATAAACAATAACCATCAACCCAGAATTCCAATCCAACAATAAGTCCACCTAAATCACAGCAAAAATAATAAATAACACTTCAAATGGCCTTTACAAGTCTACTATAAAAATTTATGCTAATCAAACTAATGAGCTAAGATTATGTAAGTGTGTGCAAAAGGTGCAGTTGATCAAGGAGCTACTCCCTTCCCATACATGTCTGGATCACTTGGTACTGAAAAAACCAAATGAAACACAAGAGTGAGTAAAAATACTCAGCAAGTATAATATAGAATTAAAAAAACATATACTTGGATACATCGTATCAAACATAAAGAGAAACCAATTGAAAAATTGAACTGTCCTTAAAATTCATTTCAAGAAGTAGTAGTTCCCCTTCCGGGCATACATGGACATCCTTTAAGCGTTACCGATAACCCGAGGGGCCAGCGCTTACTCATATGATCATGGACATAGAAGCAAATAAACTTCATGGCTACGCATAGTATTTGAATTTTCGAAAACTGAAATCAATATCTCATAAACATAAACATATGACTAAAATATGAACATGAACATAGAATATGACTTAAATATAAACATGAACATAGAATATCAAAAGAGATAAATATACATGAATAATTCAACATTGCAGCAAAGAATACACAACAAAATGTCCATTTAAATATTAGCAAGTTCATCATGCACTTACCTTTAACCCTGTCGGTCAAACGGCGTAACTTCTCTCGTACCAAAACCCTCCACACCTGTGAAGAAAATCTATATATTAGACTATAGAACGCTTTCTAGGACATCCAGCAGAAATACAGACCAAAAACTAAATTATTCGTAGACCCGCACAAAAACAATATATGTCAACCTATTAATCATTATACACGTATCTTACAATCCACCTAATGAAAATAGCAAAGAATAGGACTTTGGACATCTAAAGGAAATAATCTACAACTTTTATATTAGCCGGTGAGACTAAATTTAACCCTATATATCCCAGATTAAGAAAAACGACATGCTGTACCAGTTTCGAACTCGGTCGGCAGCACTGTTTCTTTCATATCTCCTAAACCGTTCATCGGAATTGAACGAAATCAGCAGCGTTCAAAAGATAACGACAAATAATACAACTTTTATTCAGGTCACCAACCCTGAATCTCGATGGTTTAATGCCAGATTTAAAAAAATACGAATTCAGACTACCAGTCGACAAATTAATTTGCGAGAAAAAACAATGAATTTTAGAAATGTCCTCCAATTTTCCCAAATTTCCCTTCTTCTATCCTCTTTCCCCTTCTCTCCTTCCTTTGAGCACAGCAAGCGGCAGCAGCAGTACACAGCAGCAGATTAACAGCAGCAGCATCAGGACAGCAGATTAACGGCAGCAGCTGCAATGACTTAGACAGAGCAACACCACTATGCACAGCCGCAGCGGACAGCAACGAAGCCAAACCTGACATAGAGTCTGACAACGGCGGCAGCGCTCCCCGGCGGCGGCGTGGCGCACCAGCGGCGAGGACGCAAGGCGATGGCGCAGCGAGGGCAGGGGCGGCGGCGGTGTTAGGGCAGACAGCGGCTGCCTCTGGCTCTCGATCCCGATTCTTGATTTTTTTTCTTTTTTTTACTTCCTTTAGTTAAATAGAGACGGTTAATTAAAATCCGATGGTCTAAATTGATTCAATCACCAGGACTTCATTCGGACTCCAAACACCACAAACTTATACTCCAAGTCGCACTACTTGACGAGCTCTACGCACCCACGGTTTCCGATCGCCTATTCGAGCAACAGTTCGAAAGTTGAATTTTTATGCCATTATTCTAATTTTAATTATTGGACTACGGGGTATTACATTCCTCCCCCTTCAATCGAATTCGCCCTCAAATTGGTCCAATGATAAACTGGATCCCTAAGACAAGGAAATTAAAACATAACAGTAAGAAGTAACTTACCATTTTCAAACAACTCTGGATACTTCTCTCGCATTTGCGATTCTAGTTCCCATGTTGCTTCTCGCTCCATTTGGTGTGTCCAAAGAAGCTTGACATACTTAATGGTTTTGTTTCTCAACACTTTCTCCGATTCCTCCAAGATCCTCAGCGGGCGGGACTCAAGCGTCAAATCTTGTTCAATGTCACCGGTTCCAAGGTAATATGATGTTCCGGATCTGTAAGATACTTCCGCAATATAGAAACATGGAATACATCATGGACGCCCCTCAAAGAGTCGGGCAACTCAAGGCGATAAGCAAGGGTTCCAACTCTTTCCACAATCGAGAATGGACCAATATACCTAGGGCTAAGTTTGCCTTTTGTCCCAAACCATACGACACCTTTGGTAGGAGATACGTTTAGAAGCACCTGATCACCCGTCTGAAACTCCAACTCTCTTCTTCTGACATCGGCATAACTCTTCTGCCTAATCTATGCTGCTAGCATTTGTTGTCGAATCTCTTTTACCTGTTCAGTGGTCTGTTGCACCCAATCTGGTCCCAAGATAGCTTTTTCGCCAACAGCTTCTCAACACAATGGTGACCGACACTTTCTGCCATACAACGCCTCATATGGTGCCATACTAGAATGGAAGCTGTTGTTGTATGCAAATTCTACTAGTGGTAAATGATCTTCCCAACTACCTTTCCATGAAAGAATACATGATGTCAACATATCCTCCAAAGTTTGGATAGTCCGCTCAGACTGTCCATCAGTTTGAGGGTGAAAAGCAGTACTGAATTTCACTTGAGTGTCAAACGCTTTTTGCACTGTCTCCCAGAACTTAGATGCAAATTTAGCATCCCTGTTAGAAACAATAGATCGAGGCACACCATGTAGCCTCACTACCTCACGCATGTAAATCGGGGCCAAGTCAGATGCAGAATAAGTAGTGCGAATAGGAATGAATTGTGACACCTTGCATCTGCGATCGACCACAACCCAAATGTCATCCTTCCATCTCTGTGTGCGAGGTAGGCCAACAACGAAATCCATCGCAATATCATCCCAAGGCCACACAGGAACTTCTAATGATTGCAACTTCCCAGCAGGACTCTTATGCTCAGCTTTCACACGCTGACATACACCACAGGATGCCACATACTTCGCCATATTGACCTTCATCCTCTTCCACCAAAAAGCATGTTTCAAGTCATGATATATCTTGTTCTCGCCAGGATGTACAGTATAAGGAGTTCGGTGTGCCTCTCGTAAAATCTCTTCCTTGACTTTAGCTTTTTGTGGTACACATAAACGTCCATGGAATCGCACAGCTCTAGATGCATCTAGATTGAAATCTCCAACCTTCCCTTCCTTTACGCGTTTTTTAACTTGTTGTAATAACCGATCATGCTGTTGGGCCTCTAGGACTCGTTGTGGTATGGCGGACTCGAGAACTACACGAGACTCAGTGCTCGCTACTCCGGCATAGCAATAAGAAATATCCATGCATTCCAAATCAGCTATCAAACAACTAATCGTTGGGGGAACGACTTTATGGCTTAAAGCATCCGCAACCACATTCGCTTTCCCCGGCGTGTATTGAATATTGAGATCATAGTCCTTAATCAACTCCAGCCACCTACTCTGCCTCAAATTCAAATCCTTCTGAGTAAAAATGTATTTGAGGCTCTTATGATCAGTAAATATATCACAAGACTCCCCATACAAGTAATGCCTCCAAATCTTGAGAGCAAAAACCACTGTCGCCAGCTCAAGATCGTGAGTTGGGTAATTTTGTTCATGGGTCTTTAACTGCCTCGATGCATACACTATTACATTACCCTCCTGCATAAGAACACACCCAAGGCCTATTCGTGAAGCATCAGAATAAACGGTGAAACGTTTACCAGGTTCAGGTAATGCTAGCATCGGTGCAGTTACCAGCCTCTTCTTCAACTGCTGGAAACTATGCTCACATTCATCTGTCCATTGGAATTTCACATCCTTATGGGTGAGCATTGTCATAGGTTTAGCAATAATAGAGAAATACTTCACAAAGCGCCAGTAATACCCTGCCATGCCCAAGAAACTTCTTACATCTTTTACATTAGTCAGCCTCTCCCAATCAATCACGGTTGAAACTTTACTAGGATCAACTAAGATACCCTACCGATTAATTACATGTCTTAGGAAGGCCACGTCAGAAAGCCAGAACTCACACTTCTTCAATTTTGCGTAGAACTTGTTCTCCCGTAAAGTCTCTAGTACCATCCTCAAATGACGTTCATGCTCCTCCGCATCCTTGGAGTAAATCAAGATATCATCAATGAACACCACGGCAAAGTTATCTAGAAAATTGTGTAGCATGTTGTTCATCGCCTCGATAAAGTAGGCAGGTGCATTAGTCAGCCCAAAAAGACATCACCCTATACTCATAATGCCCATACTTCGTGGAAAATGTTGTTTTCTCAATATCCTCTTCTCGCACACGGATTTGGTTATATCTAGATTGTAGATCAAACTTTAGAGAACACCTTTGCCCCCTTCAATTGATCAAATAAATCCTCAATACGTGGCAAGGGGTATTTGTTCTTGATGGTCGCGGCATTCAAGGCATGATAGTCTACACACATACGCCAACTTTTATCTTTTTTCTCGGTGAATATAACAGGTGCACCCTATGGTGATACACTTCCTCGGATCAACTGCTTGGATAATAGAACATCAAATTGTTTCTTCAATTCTTCTTGAAAAAATCGAGCTAAACGATATGGTGCTTTAGAGATAGGTCGAGTACTAGGAATAAGATCAATACGAAATTCTACATCACGCTGAGGTGGCATCCCTGGCAGCTCCGTCGGAAAAACATCTGGATAATCACATACTATAGGAATCTCTTCAATCAACAAGGGCTTGGATGGCTTCTCAGCTAAGGCCCATAGAGACTAGTCTTTATAGGACGTTGACCAGGAAATAATTTTGACATCACAAATAGTGAATGAGGAGGTGCACTCACTTGGAAAACCATCTCATCACCTGAAGGAGCTTCCAAGGTAAGTTTTCCAGAAACAAGATATTATGGCACGATATCGGTTTATCCAATCCATGCCTAAGATTACATCAAATAGTGGCAGTGGAATCACCATTAAATTTACCACAAATTCCTCCCTATCAATAGAAATCACACACCCCGGACATACCACGGAACTAGAGATCAAACTCCCTGGTGAATTAACTTGGATAGATTGGGAGACTTCTTGGCTAAATAATTTGGCTCGTTTTGCAAACTCGAGAGAAGCGAAGGAAAAAGTAGCACCAGAATCAAATAGAATTAGAGCCTCATGAGAATCAATAGGAAGGATACCTGTAACCACATGAGGGCGACCCATGGATAAAGTAGCAGGCATGTTGTAGACTCTAGCCATTGTTGGTGTAGAAGGCCCAGAGGCTTGCTGGTAAGCTGATGGTGTTATAGAGGATGGCGCAACTGGCAGTGAAGGCAACTGTAGCGGAACAGGTGGAGTAGGAAGCTGAGGCATCGACTAATACGGTCCTGGTAGAGGTTGTGGTGGGTATTGGTAAGTGGGCTACTGGTAAGAAATTGGAGGAACTGTCAGCAGATTAACAGCAGCAGCAGCAGCATCAGGACAGCAGATTAACGGCAGCAGCAACGACTTCGACAGAGCAACACCACTATGCACAGCCGCAGCGGACAGCAAAGAAGCCAAACCTGAGATAGAGTCTGACAACGGCGGCAGCGCTCCCCGGCGGCGGCGCGGCGCACCAGCGGCGAGGACGCAAGGCGACAGCGCAGCGAGGGCAGGGGCGGCGGCGGTGTTAGGGCAGACAGCGGCTGCCTCTACCTCTCGATCCCGATTCTTGTTTTTTTTTGTTTTTTTACTTCTTTTAGTTAAATAGAGAGGGTTAATTAAAATCCGATGGTCCAAATTGATTCAATCACCACGACTTCATTCGGACTCCAAACACCACAAACTTATACTCCAAATCGTACTACTCGACGAGCTCTACGCACCCACGGTTTCCGATCGCCTATTCGAGCAACGGTTCAAAAGTTGAATTTTCATGCCATTGTTCTAATTTTAATTATTGGACTACGTGATATTACGACAATATAAAATTTCCAATTTACAATATGCAACAATTGATATACAATATATAATATACAATTTATAACACTATACAATATGGAGTTTCCAATTTGCAGCAATATACAATATGTAATACACAATTTTTTATATAGAACAATTAATATACAATATATAATATACAATTTACAACACTATACAATATACAAATTCCAATTTACAACAATATAAAATTAAAATTGTCTAAGTCTAAAATTTACAGGTGTATTTATTCATCTAAAATTTAGAAAATAAAATTGTCTAAGTCTAAAATTAAAATTGTCTAAGTCTAAAATTAAGATTGTCTAAGTTTAAAATTAAATTTGACTATGTCTAAAATTTACAAAATAAAACTGTCTAAGTGTAAAATTATTCACAGGCAAATTATCCAAAATTGTCTAATTCTAGAATTTACAAAATAAAATTGTCTAAGGTTAAAATTATTCACAAGCAAATTGTCAAAAATTGTCTAAGTCGAAAATTTACAAAATAAAATTGTCTAAGTCTAAAATTATTCACAAGCAAATTGCCTGAAATTTACTAAGTCTAAAATTTACAAAATAAAATTGTCTATGTCTAAAATTAAGATTGTCTAAGTTTAAAATTAAATTTGACTATGTCTAAAATTTACAAAATAAAATTGTCTAAGTGTAAAATTATTCACAAGC
>CM002478.1:8303311-8321655 GCA_000325765.3 Leersia perrieri
AACGGAATTGATTCGTTGAGAAAAGCTACTTGGCATTCCTCTCCTTCTCACGCCACCGAGTTCTCAGAATCTGAGTCATCATCACTAGGATTTAGCGCACCCGACCCTTGGTTGCGGTAAGCGTAGAGATCCGCTCTAAAGAGCATTGCGTCGAGTCATGCTGGTGGCTTCTTGTACCAATCCTCCTTGAATTCCAGATCTCTGCATCCCCTGAAGAATGCGTCCATGGCCTGGTTGCTGGTTACAGCTGGCCTGTCCTCCATGATTGCAATGAGACTTCTTCGCATGGAAGCAATGAGACTGTCCTCCTTTCTTGGCTCCGGGTACTGAATTCCGGGTGCTCCGTGGATGTTGGCCAGCTGCGTCAGGTTTTTGATGCTCTTGGGCATGTGATGATACCATAGTCAGATCATATCCTGGTTTCTGGAGCCATGATAGAAGATGGATAGGGCCAACTGCTCTGAGACAGTTTCGACTCGATCAAGTGCTTGTAGAAAACACCAAGTAAATCTGCCATAAGATTCGCCCGGCTCCTGAGATAACTCGTCATAGAGGCGATACGCCTCAGGGTTGTTGTCAGCGCTAAAGACTGGACTCCGTGGCGTCTGTGTTGGAGTAATCCTGGGAGATTGATTCTGGGTTGATGTGGATCCATGTTGCTGAAGCTGAGTCGGAGTCGACTCAAAACCAGCGTTTGGAGTCGGACTTGCCTTGGATGTCGGATCCCGAGGTTGAGTCGGAGTCGATTCTGGTTCCAACGTCTTGATCTCCGTCGTCTTGCTGCTCGATCCGCGCGACGCACGACTCCTAGCAGATCGACTTTGCTTCTATGGCATGGGCTGGTAGCATGCCATGATCTTGATGGTGCCATCGTCAACTTGAGAAATAACGCGACTCAATATGTGTGTCGTTTGCCTAGCGATGTTGGGAAGACCCATTGGGAGGGCAAAGGCATCAGATGAGTTGATCTCCTCCATCCGAGTCCTGAGTTCTCCATTGGAATCGGCGATGAAGCTGAAGGAGCCAAATCGGAGTTCCGTCCCTGGTGGCACGATCGATCCAGCGAGTGCGGGTGTTGACGAAGATGCCATCTAGCTTTTCGTTGAGTAATCCGGCGCCACCCCTACTTGGCGCGCCAACTGTCGGTGTTTTGGACCGGCAATAAACTATATGGGGCTACACACAAACTTGAAAGCTAGATGGTGACAGAACACAAGGAATTATACTGGTTCAGCACCTTCGATGGAGTAATAACCGTAATCCAGTCCAGAGGAAGTATTCCGCCGAGTTTGTATGAT
The DNA here is from genome assembly GCA_000325765.3 of Leersia perrieri. NCBI lineage: Eukaryota > Viridiplantae > Streptophyta > Magnoliopsida > Poales > Poaceae > Leersia > Leersia perrieri. The sequence goes on from CM002478.1 coordinate 8,304,610, forward strand.
ATATGGTGTGGTATGTTGGTGATTGATTCCGTACCCCTAGGGGCTCCCTTGACCCCTCCTTATATAGGGAGAGGGGACCGAGTCATCTAGGAATCCTAACCCTAAACGGCTTAGGGTTTCCCTATGTGTTACAATATCTACCCGGCCGATTGCCGTGGAACACAAGGCAAGGCCCTACCGGGTGATTTATCTCTTTACATATATGAACTCCAAGTTACATACAACTCGGGATATGCCTTATCTCTTGGATTGTGCTGTGGGAATCAAGGCATTGATGGGCCGGGCCTCTTTGCCTTCCTTCTATCAATCTTCTAGAACATTCCTTCTTCGTGGGCTAACAATGGTCCGAGTGGATACCTGGTACCCATATTCTCCATAGTTTCATCACCATTTAGCTTTCAAGTTCGTGCGTAGCCCCATATAGTTTATTGCCGGTCCAAAACACCGACACTTATCATGCGTGTTCTTGTTCCTAGCCGCGAGCATCAGCATTTCCTCCCCAAGGCCGGGCCCAAGAGCGGCTCTGCCTCCAGCTCAGCGGGGGGCCCATGGTGCCCCAGTCCCCATCTACATGTTCTGGCCAAGAGCCAGTGCGGCCTGATGAAGGGGCGCTAGGCGCGCACCAAGAACACATCGGGAGCCCTTCGCCATCAGCAGATTTGGGGCGAGTTGGCCCTGATACGGAGGTGGAGGCGGCAGCGGGTAGCGGGGGGGAGCCCCCGGAGTTCCCGCCGCAGCAGCGACCCTCGCCTCCGTAGCAATAATCGCCGCTGTCTCCCCATTCATCGCCGCCGCCCTACCAGCCGTCACCAACACCGATGGCGTGAGCTCGTCATGACTCACCGACGCCGTAGGCGACCACGCCGGAGAGCGAAGCGACGACAGCCCTGGAGGCGGCAGCGGGCAGCTCTGGTCAGGGGGCACCTTCTTCCGCTCGCCTGGTGCAGGTGGTGGACCTTGATTCGAGCCCTAGCCCTTGGTCCGGGTGTGCTCGAACAGGGTTCATGGTCGCCCTGGACAAGGAGCCCCTCGTGCGGTCGCAGGAGCGGGCGAGGATGATCATGTCCCGGGCGCTGGATGAGGCCATCACGGTCTCCCTGGAGGGGCTTCAGGCCCAGGTCCAGGCCCTGGCCGCCAGGGAGGTCGCGGTGGCGCGGGGAGAGATCGAGGTCGCCGAGGGAGGCGCCGAGCTCGCGAAGATAGCAAGGGTGGAGGGCTATATCCGGAAGCAGGAGGTGGCTCATATCGAGCGTCGGCGAGGTGAACTCGCCGAGACGCTCGAGGACACCATGATCGAGCGACACACCATTGATCTCCTCATTCTGACGGCTACGGCCACGTAGGAAGGGGTCCGCACAACAGCCGGGGCGTTCATCCACGAGCTCGATGACCGCGCCCAGGAGCTTGTCAGCCGCGCCTAGGAGCTTGACCGGCGCGACCGTGTCCTATAGGATGCTGAGGCCGCCACTGCCCACTCCGACGTCAAGCTCCGGGTCCGCGAGGACGCCCTTGCGGAGCGCGAGAGGGCTTTGGAGGCAGTGCAGAAGGCGGTTGGAAACCGGGAGGCCGACGTGACCAAGGTTCAAGAGGACTCTGCCGCGTGGGAAAGAAACGCGGCAGCCCAGGAGAAGGCCATCGCTGATCGCGAGGCCGCCGTGGAGGGGCGCAAGGCGGCCATACTGCAGGCCCAGGAGGAGGTCTCCCGGAGCCGGAGGGCCCTGGAGGAGCGCGAGCGGCAGCTTGCGGCTGCTCCGCACTGTCATCAGGAGTCTGAGCGGTGGGAGCGGACCCCGCTGACCAGCCGGTCCCGCACCCCGACGAAGCGGTGGCAAACTTGGAGCGAGCGCGCCAACGGATTGCGGACCTGGAGCGCACACTTGACCTGGGGCACTAGGATGATGGCCACGTCCGTCGCGCGCTTCCATGAGGTGGCTCGGGAGGTGGGGGTGGTGTGCCCCCATGATTCCTTTGCCAGTTCTAGCTTGGGGGGATTGGCCACCCAAGTAGACTCTCTGGCAGAAGGGATTAAGGGAGTACCAGAGGAGGTCGACGAAGTGGCGAAGGACTCGTCATAGGACTTTGCCCACCAGGTTGCAACCGTGATCCTGGCGAGCTATCAAGCCCGCGACCCCAACTTCAACCCATACGTCCCCACCGAGGACTTCCCCGCTGGCACAGAGGAGAGCGCTCGGCGTCGCGTCACGGATGCTGTCGATTCCATCATGGTGGGCTTCGATGGGACCCCGGCAGCGTTCCAGCTAGCCTACCGGGATGACCCGTCCGACTATGATGACGCGGAGGACGCCTCCAGCGACCCGCCAGCCGCCTAGGACTCCCTTTCTTATTCTTCTGCCCCTATACCTTGCAAAAGAGAATTGTACTTTTTTAATTTTTCCTTTCAATATATTAATGCACTTGCCTTTTCCATGTTGAATTAGCATTGTGGTGGTCCATCGTGGCCAACTTCGGGATTTGTTTATCTCTTTGGCTCATTTCCTGCACACGAGTTTTGTTTTTTGGTTAGTTAAATTTGCTAGACTAGAGCAGACGGCCGCCGAGGTCTCTTGTCCCTGTCCATCCTATGTTGTAGGGCTGGTCCGGGCTCAAGCCACGTGCTTCGGTCGGTGGCTGATGCCTTCCTCGAGGCTCCAGGCAGAAGCGAGGGCATAAAGGGCTAGCAGGGGCGGCGCAACGGAGGGATCAGGGCTGGCGTGACAGGACGTCCACCCGAGCCCCCAGGCATTGACCATCCCGGGGCGCAGTATATAGCATCGTTCTGCCCTCGACACCCTTAGGGCTTTTCAGCCTATGGCAGGCAGGGCAAGAGCATCGCGGAGACATAGCAGCATACGTACATGTTTCAGAATAGGGAAAGAGACGCACGGCAATACTGATGGATTACAAAGAGGGCATAACAAAATAAACATGAGGGACACTCATTGCTCGGGACGAACGAAGACGATGATTCGTGTGCTCATATATATATGTTGGATGTTGGGAGCCCCCGGCCAACTTGGCGCACACATAGTGGCGGTTAGTTGGCCTGCGGCTTACGGGTAGAACTTGCGCAAGTGAGAAATATTCCACGAATTTGGCCACGGGGTTCCGTCCTCCGTGGCTAGGTGAACCACTCCGGGGCACGGAGTGTTGATGACCTTGTATGGTCCTTCCCACATTGGAGATAGCTTGCTCAGCCCCGCATGCGATTGTACTTGGCGCAGGACGAGGTCAATGACTTGCATCATTTGTGGGTTGATCTTGTGTTGGTGATATCGGCGGAGGTTTTGCTAGTAGCAAGCTGCGCGAAGCGCCGCGCGACGCCGCCTTTCCTCGAGATAGTCCAAATCATCACACCGCAAATGGTCTTGGTCTACTTCGGTGTAGAGTGTGGCTCGTGGCGATCCGAGGGTGAGCTCAGAAGGGAGGATTGCTTCGGCTCCGTATACCAGAAAGAACGGTGTTTCTTTGGTGGCACGGTTTGGTGTGGTCTGGTTAGCCCAAAGGACTGCTGGCAGTTCCTCAATCCACGACTCCCCGTGCTTCTTGAGGACGTTGTAAGTCTTTGTCTTGAGACCTTTTAGGATTTCCGCGTTTGCTCGCTCGGCTTGGCCATTGCTTTGCGTGTGAGCGGGCGAGGCGAAGCAGAGCTTGATGCCCATGTCTTCCCAGTACTCGCCAAACAGCTCACTTGTGAATTGGGTGCCATTGTCCATGATGAGCCTGTTGGGGACCCTGAACATTGTCGTGATGCCTTTCATGAACCGTACCGCCGAATGCTTGTCAATGACGCCCACAGGATAGGCTTCAGACCACTTGGTGAACTTGTCGATCGCCACGTATAGAAACTTGTAGCCGCCGCGCGCCTGCTTGAACGGGCCCAAGATGTCCAGCCCCCAGACTGTGAACGGCCATGAGAGCGGAATGGTTTGCAACGCCTGGGCCGGTTGATGTGTCTGTTTGGCATGGAATTGGCACACCCGGCACCGCCGCACGAGGTCTACAGCGTCCTCCAACGCGGTGGGCCAGTAGAAGCCTTGGCGGAATGCTTTCCCTACCAAGGATCGGGAGGCCGAGTGCGCTCCACACTCACCCTCATGGCTCTCGGCTAGGAGCTCAAGACCTTGTTCCCGAGTAACGCATTTCATAAGCACCCCATTGGCACCGCGCCGCTAAAGAGTCCCCTCCACCAACACATACCTTTTGGAGATGCGGGCAACGCGTTCGCTTTCTTCACGTTGCTCGAGCAATGACGCGTCTTGCAGGTATGCTTGGATTTCTGAAATCCAGGCCACCTGGTGCGAGATGGCGGGTCCAGGAGGCTGTGGCTGACCCGCTGGATCCGGGATTCCTGCCCATGGGGTGGTTCGAGGCGCGCCGACTGCTCTGTGAGTCTTTCCTCAAATGCGCCTGGCGGGGCTGGGGCTCGCACGGACGCGATCCTGGACAACTCGTCTGCTAGGGTGTTGTCTTTCCTGGGCACGTGGCACAACTCGAGGCCATCGAAATGGCGCTCCATGCGTCGCACCTCCTTAAAGTATGCCTCCATCTGAGGGTCGGTACATTGGTACTCCTTGATACCTGATTTACCACCAACTAAGAGTCGCCAAGCACTAGCAGACGGCGGATGCCGATGCCTGCCGCTGCTCGCAGCCGGTGAGGAGTACTTCGTACTCTGCCATGTTGTTGGTTGCTCGGAAATCGAGCCGCACAATGTACCGGAGCACGTCGCATGTCATCGAAGTCAACGCGACACCTGCTCCGGCTCCTTGTCGGGTGAGGGACCCATTGAAGTTCGTAACCCAATGTATGGTCCACTGGCCGCGATCCGCCAAGCCCTCAGGTTCTGCAGCCTGGTCACCGGGGGGCAGATCGTCATCAGCCGATGGCGTCCATTCTGCCACGAAATCAGCCAACGCTTGGCTTTTTATTGCGTGGCGGGCCTCAAAGTGTAGCTCAAATTTGGATAATTCAATTGCCCATTTGACCACTCGTCCCGTATCCTCCCGGTTGCAGAGGATTTGACCAAGAGGGTAGGATGTGACCACCGTTACCTGCGCGCCTGAAAGTAGTGGCGCAGCTTTCCGGAAGCCACAAGCACTACATAAAGCATTTTCTTGGCCTGCGGGTAACGTGTTTGACAAGGTGACAAAGAAGATGTGTCATTATATTGAAGAATGAATGTGGAAATATCGACTCAAAGCTGACAAGACATTGAACCACATAATTTTGAAGGGCCTCTAATCTTATAATGTATTTTTTTAGCAACTATACAGTATTTTTTTCCTCCAATTTTTTTTTAATAGAGAGAAAGGGGCGAGAGCAGTTCTAATTTTTGCAACGATCTTTAAACAGGCTATAGGTTTCCAGGGGCTGATCCTATGGTCAAGGAGGCTCTGATACGAACTTGTCACGCCCGGAATTTCTATCCGAAATTCCGCACGCTTATAATGTGTGTTAATCCTCGTCCAGGAATCAGCCGAGGCACACAAAAGACAATATTGATAAACAGAGTACTTTTATTCAAATTTAAACAATGTCATTACATTTATTACAGAGGTGGATAGAACCTCTCAGACAGAAAATAAACTACGCAGCGGAAGACGAAAGCGGTGGCTCCACTCCAAAGGCAACTTGACCGGCGCAGCCTACTCCTTGAAGAACTCCTCCTCGTAGATCTCTTCCTCTGGTGTGTAGAGCAAGGTGAGTATACAACATACTCGCAAGCCACACAGCAACAGATGCAAAAATGCACGGGAATACAAGGGATGGCATAATAGGGTTCAAGCAGCAGCATTCATTGAATAATAACAGAGGAGTTAATTTAAAAATATTGAATTTAAATAATCAATATATAATAACACGGTACAACCTAACCATGTTGCACCGGCCCAGTCTCCACTCCAAAACCAGGAATTTTTCACATTATCCAGTCCATAGCCATATTTTACTTTCTATGTGATTCTAATCACGAAAACCATGTTTGGCAAGCCTATAACCGTGGGCACGGCTATTCGAATAGTTTTACTCTGATCAGAGGTGTACCAATTTAGCCTTAGGACACGTTCCCCGCAGGGAGCGTGACATGGCCCATTCCGTAACGAAAAACAGTACAAGCACACCCACTAGGTTCCTCATCCCACCATAACCAGGTCTTGACTCCCCTAGCGATCCCGTGTGGGCTTATCCTTGCCATGTCAACCCGGTGGCAGTATTGCCTCTCACTACGTTACGGAAACCATACCGTTGGCCATGCTGGCCTAAGGGTAATACGAATAATGCTTCACAAGGATAGCCGCGAACCGGTCCTTAATCGTCGTGAGCACGACTATCCAAACCACGTGCTCACAACCCACCATTATTCCAAATTTTAGTTGGCAATATTTTATTTAGCTATACCATGGTTCCAACATGATAATTCACATGATATTAGTATGAAGCATAATCTACCCAAAGTGAGGCGAAAATATTCTAAGCATGGCTAAGCAACAACTACAATATTCTAGCTACAACATCTATAAGCTATAGCTAGTCCAAATTCAGTCCCAAGTTATACAAGGAAAAATGTAATCAACAACAAAGTGGTTGTACAAAGAAACATAGGTAATCCCATCCCATTTCATTCTAAAATACAATGCATATTTCAAGTATTGCGAGAATATATGGATCAACATGTTCAAAGGTGATCTTGGGACTTGCCTTGAGCAGCAGAGACGGTCGCTGGATCCTCGAAAAAAACTCGACTTCCTCGGACGCGTCGGGAACTAAACGATTAACAAAACGACAAAAATCAATATAAAAGCATACGAAACATATAATGTTTGATAATTTTACTGTGTAGAGCTTGATTTTACAAATTTTTAGAGCTTTGATTCACCCCAAACGGAGTTCGGATGAATTAGTTATGAATTATCTAAGATTTCAGCCGATTTAACCTTATACAGAAAAGATCAAAGGCATATATGACGCAATAAAGGAATTTAATTATTTTTTTAACATGGATATTGCGTCATCAAGTGAAGATCAACGGCTAAGATTAAACAGAGCAGATCCGACGGTGTGGATAGGGGTTGACTGGATCTGCCCAGTCAACCGCTGACTGGGCGCGGGCCCCGTCTGACGTGGCTGCCACATGGCAGTACCACGTCAGTGCTGGCCTGGTGCGGCATGGCCGGCTCGGCATGCCGCCGGCGTCGGCGAGCAGCGGCCCGGAGGCGGTGGCCGAGGCCGGGAAAAGAGATAGGGGGACACGGGGATGCTCACCGGCGAACGAAAGATGACCGGCGATGAAGAGAGGCGACCAGCGACGAGGAAGACGGCGGTGACGGCTCTGGATGACGACGGCGACGACGTTCTGGTGGTGAAGAGGACCGGCGAAGAAGTGGACGAGGGGCGGCTCGTCCTTGTGGATCTGAAGGTGGCGACAGTTGGCGAAGATGTCATCGAACGGGGACTGGCGACGATGATGGAGGCAGCGGCGGCTCGGGTTGTCGTCGACGGGGCGTTCCGGCGAGCTAGGGCGGCATCCAAGGGGTGGACGAGCTGTGTCTTGTCCTCGTGGATCCGATGGTGGTGTTGGAGGAGATTGGAGAAGACGAGACGAAGCCGGCGACGTTGACGAAGGTGGCGGCGACGGTGTTGTTCTCCGGCAAGTGCGGCGACGGCGTTTCGGAATGAAAAGGAGAGGGGAAAAAGGTGGAACTGGGAGAGGAGATAGTGGGGATCAATTTATAGGTGGAGAAAAAGGAAGGGAAGCGGCGGTGGCCGTGGATTTTGCCGGAGTTATGAACATTGAAGAGGAATAAAATCCCAAGCTTGAACAGCCGAATTCAAACACTCTCGTGCGCAATAACCCGCGGGATTATGAGGGAAATGAAGAGGAGTGAAAGGGGAACAAAATTCGTTTTAAGTGCATGGTGTCGTTACACACGAATTTGGGAGTAATCAACGATTTAAAGAGGGCGGCATTCACGGGAGCTCTCACCGGAACCGGCCGGCTGGAGGTTGAAGACGACCGACAGGTGGGACCCACCTGTCGGCGCCGGCTGCTCATGCCCTTGATGGGCCGGGCCCATGACGGGAGGGAGAGAAAAGAAAGAGAGAGAAGAAAACTTGGGCCCCCGGGTGGAAAAAAAAGAATGGGCCGACTTTCAGCCCGAAAGATTTTGGAAGGTTTTTAAAACTTTTTCATTTAAATTATTGCTGAAATGAACTTTCATTTATTAAAAATACTTTCTAGGCTTTATTATTTAAATAAATTTTATCTTGGCCACTTTTATGTTGAAATTTTCCATTGATTTTAACCTAGTCTTTCTTTTGCATTTTACATTTATTCTAGAAAATGATTTCCACAGAAGATTTATATGATTTTGAATTTCAGTCTGTTACATCTGTCTAGATCGATAATCTTCTACGAAATTGCGTTCATGAATGCACATAGCTTTATTATTGTTGTCCTGACATTGTTAGGAAGGATACCTCGAATTATAACAGGAAGAAGCTTTGTCATCAGCACGTGGCAGTCATGAGACTTTAAGTTTGTGAATTTCTTATCATTCCTGTTTATTATTCCCTTTATATTCGAGGAGTATCCAGATGGGACCTTGTTGCTTTCCAAACAATCAAATATACTTTCTTTCTCCGTCCTGCTCAAAGTGAAGCTGGCTGGACTCAAATACTGGCTTCCCTTGTCCTGTGGTTCTGGGTGAAGGCCGTCGCGTTGGTTCATATTCTTGAGATCATTACGTGATTCAATTGTATCTTTTGACTTCTCATATACATCTAGGAATCCCAGCAGGTTGACACTAAGGTTTTAGTCAACTGCATCACGTCGATTGCGTGGATGACGTCCATGACTTCCCAATAGGGTAACTCCCAAAAAATAGATTTCTTCTTCCACATCGCCGCGTGACCTTCTTCATTCTCTATGGGTTGGCTGCCATGTCCTTTTCCAAATACTACTTTTAGGAATTTCACCATAGCAAATACAACTTTCCGTTCCGATGTTTAGGCTTGGTACGACGGTCTGATCAAAATGCTTGCCTTTCTTCCGGACAGGATGGCTTGCAGATAGGAATCGACGATGGCCCATGTACACAACCTTCCTGCAATGCTTTAGATAGTTACTTTCTGTTTCCACCATACAGTGGGTGCAATCCTTGTACCCCTTGTTTGACTATCCAGATATATAGGTTGCCGAGTGCAGGCCAATCATTGATCGTTATGAACAACAACGCTCGTATGTTAAATTTTTCTTCTTTGTATCCATCCCATATGGGGACACCATCCTTTCTCCACAACAGTAAAAGGTATTTGACTAATGGTCTTAGGTATACATCAATGTCGTTACCAGGTTGCTTTGGGCCTTGAATAACAATCGGCATCATGATGTCGCTTCATGCATAGCCAAGGAGGAAGGTTGTAGATGCACATCGTAACAGGCCAAGTGCTGTGGCCGTTTCTCATCTCTCCAAATGGATTCATATTGTCCGTACTTAAACTGAACAGTATGTTTCGTGGATCCTCTCCAAAGTTTTTAAATGTCCTGTCGATGTTTCTCCACTGCGACCTATCGGCGAGATGTCTCAGTATCCCGTCTTGTTGACATTCATCTACGTGCCATCACATCATGCTTGCATGCTCTTTGTTTATAAACAAACGCCTGATCCGTGGTATTATAGGGAGATACCGCATCACCTTAGCAGGAACTCTCTTCTTTCAAGGCTGTCCATCGACCTCACCTAGATCATCTCGTCTAATCTTATATCGTAGTGCGTTGCAAACTGGACATGCGTCTAGGTTTTCATACTCACCATGATAGAGGATACAGTCGTTCGGACATGCGTGTATTTTCTGAACTTCTAGTCCTAGAGGACAGACTAACTTTTTAGCTTCATATGTTAATTCCGGCAATTCGTTCCCTTTCGGTAGAATGTTCTTAACGAGCTTCAACAACTCGCCAAATGACTTGGTACTAACACCATTTTTTGCCTTCCATTGCAAAAATTCCAGCGTGGTGCCCAGCTTCAACAACTCGCCAAACGCTCTAATTGCTGGGCCTCTTGTTCAGTTTTGCAGTCCTCCTGCACATCCTGAATTATCTGATCAAGATCATCCGCAATTTCGTTATCTTCATCCCCCTATCCACCATTGTCTTTCTCAAAACCACCATAATGACCCCATTCCGGAATGTTCTCGTCTTTCATTCCATCTTCTTCCATTCGAACACCTAACTCTCCATGCGAGGTCCAACAATTATAGCTCGGCATGAACCCCGACAGGAACAAGCGAAAATGAATAGTTCCAGTTTTAGAATACTCCTTCCCGTTTTTGCACTTGCGACATGAACAACGAATAAAACCATCCGCTTGTTTGTTAGCCTTGGCCACAGTCAAAAAATAATGCACGCCTTCAATAAACTCTTTCGACCGTCGGTCCGTGTTGTACATCCGTTGTCGATCCATCTACAGGAATAATGTACGAAAATCATGAAAATTATGGCTAGGGTAAGAATCATTCTAGTTTAATAATTTGTTAGACAAATACTCTCTGCACCTCTCACAAAAAGCATTCTATCAATATTCCTTAATTATCAAGAAATGATAGAGTACGAGGTGCAGGTGGTATGGGGTTGTTTCACACAGTTCCGTGCATTCACAGTCCCGAACAAACCAACCTCGACACCATCTACACCTCTCACTCTGCGATGACTTGATAATCCAACACAAGGAAATTTTCCACCACCACAAAGAATTTTCCTATTAAATTCTCAATTATCAAGAAATGACAGAGTATGAAGTGCTTGAAATCTTCTTGTTGTCTTGGACAGTTTCGTTCATGCACTACCCCGAACAAACCAACTAGAAGATCAAGCACTTTGCACTCTGTGATGACTGGATAACTTACGGAATTTTTAATTTTATTTCTAATGTGATAAAAAAATCCCGAAATTTCTAACACACATAAGGTTCCTTAATTATCAAGAAATCACATAGTACGAGGTGCAGGTGGTTCGTGAGTGTTTTGGACAATTCCGTGCATTTACAGTCCCGAACAAACCAACCACGAAACCATCTGCACCTCTCACTCTGTGATGAGTTGATAATCGAACACGAGGAAATTTTCTATTAAGGTTTCTTAATTATCAATAAATGACAGAGTACGAGGTGCAGGTGGTGCGGGGGTGTTTTGGATAGTTCCATGCATTCACAGTCCCGAACAAACCAACCCCGACACCATCTGCACCTCACACTCTATGATGACTTGATAATCCAACGAAGAATTTTCCTACTAAATTTCTCAATTACCAAGAGATGACAAAGTACGAAATGCTTGAAATCATCCAGTTGTCTTGAACAGTTCTGTGCATGCATTGCCCCAAACAAATTAACTGGATGATCAAGCATTTCGCTCTGTGATGACTTGATGACCTACGAATATTATGCCATAGAAATATTATGCATTTCCCTCCTACTATATTTACTTATGTTAACAAAATTTCCTATTAAATTTCTTAATTATCAAGAAATGACAGAGTATGGAGTGCTTGAATCATCGAGTTGTCTTGGACAGTTCTGAACAAGCACTGCCCTACACAAACCAATTCGATGACCAAGCACTCCACACTTTGTGATGACTTGATAGCCTAAGAAATATGTAGCATATAACATTCCAGTGCATCGTTCTGAATGGAATAGGTGGTAGTTTTTGTCGTCTCATCGTCTCATTAATAAATGTTAATGAGACAGCGAAGACTACCACCTAATCCATTGAGAATGACGCACCGGAATGTTGTATGGTACATATTTACCGTTATCGAGTATATGGCGCCATATATAAGAAAATAAATTGGTAACTTCTCGAATAAATGGCATAAACTAGCTTAAAGTCATACTCAATACAATGTCAACGAACTAATCTTGAAAAAAAATCATCTCAAATGAATAAGCTAGCTAGTTCTTGCTCAACAACTAATACTCCGTAAACCACCTCGTATTTCCCCAATTAGAAAGCATAAAATAAGGTATAGCAAAAAGGTATAACGAGAGTAAGAACAAAAAATGGACGGACGAATTGATGGAAATCACGAAAATGAGCGGCACACGAGGCCAACGCCGAGGATGAAGATATGAGAGCAAGAACAACTCGAACGCTAGAGGAAGAAGATGATATAAAGGTAGGGAACATTGTCTCTGGTTGGTGTTCCAAACCCGGACTAAAAAGATAGCCCCTAGTTGGTATCACAACCGGAGCTAAATATAGCATCTTTGGTCCCTGTTTTTAGTACAAACCGGGACTAAAGATGCCTAGACAGCTGACAGATTCACAACCGGGGCCTAAGATCATCTTTGGTCCCGATTGGTGTTACTAATCGGGGCCAAAGAAGCTTCTCGAGCCCTGACACCGCCTGTCAGGTTTCAAACCGGGACCAAAGATCATATATGGTCCCGGTTTGATCTTATTCAGGACTATAGATGGCCAGCCAAAGTTCGTTTCTCTAGTAGTGACTACTCGTAACCATATTTTTGACTCAACAAATGGATAAAACTCCTCCTAGAAAATCCTTTAGGAAAAGTTTGAGGAGAAACTATATTTATATTTATAGATATGCCATTAAAACTTGTTTAAAACAGTGTGGGAAAATAGGAAGAAAATGATATGATATACATGTGAATTCTCCGCGAGAAACCTTAAAAAATAAAAAAAATGAGAATTTCTTAATATTATGATCAACTAGTCATAATATATAATATATAATAACTCCCTAAAAACCATATAGGAATATTTTTCCGAATAAGAGAAGAAAAATGAGTAAGTAGCATGCAGCTTATCCAATAAGCCTCTCAAAAATCGATCACCTCTCCGTAAGCGTGCCTAATATTTACAGGCTGCTTGTAAATTGAGCAGCCTGCAAAATTATTTGCGCGGGCAGCGCAAAAGGCAAGCCGAGTGAAGCTTTTGCAGGCGGCAGCCGAGTGAGCCACTTAAAATGGTTGTGGGCTGTCATACGCAAATATAGATTTTGCCATAGTGTTTACATAGAATATTTGGGTGTGCATCCTTTTACCGAAGTAAATATTAAAAAGGGAATGCGCGACAATGATACGCCGGTTCGAATTGATAGATGTGTCCTATTTGACAACCCTGGTCGATCGCCGGCGCACGGTAAGAGATGCCGGTGATATCGATCTGTACACATGCCACCGTTAAGTTCACTTGGGAGTTACTGAATATCAGCTAGTGCATAAACCAGCAGAAACTTGGACAAATCATAAGAAATATGTGCAGTAATCCTGATTAATTAGCCCATCTTCTAGTGTAAACCCTTGGATCGTGTCCGACATTTCGGCTGCTGCCCCTCGCATGTGGCCACGGCTAGCTCAAGATCGATCGATGACCACCGGCCAAGCAAAAGTACACATGTGATATCGGCGCGCATGAGCAATTGTGTACGTGCAAGACGTACATACTATTTGCTGCGAGTGATGTGTGCTAGTACTTTCTGTGTGGTCTTTCTTAGGATAGAGACCACCCAGCTACAGGAACGGTGACAGATGGATCGAGATCAGCTTCATTAATGTACTTGATCGGTGCTCCCTCCTCGCAAGCTTCCTGGTGTAGACACATATATATAGTCTATAGATTGGACTTCTTGAGTTTTGTTTCTTCAGAAATTTAATGTTCACAAATGATCAATTATTGTTATAAGAAAATGTCCACAGTTGATCCATCTAGTATATATGGTATAAATCTATTTTGGACCCGTAATTAACAACCAAATGGTTCATTCATAAATAGTCACTCAGTTTTCCATATCGCCCGTATTTCATCTCTACGCCCCAATGAGGACAGTTTTCGGGGGTGTGATGTTTCTGTACAGCCTAGTGCAAAAAGACTGATGACAACAACGCCACACCAAACGCCACCGATTCAATGATTTACGTGTAACAACAAAGTAAAATACTAGGGTCTCCTTTTGGATTAGAAACTTCAAAAACACAAGAATGGTCGTGCCACAATGAATCTTGTAGAAAATAAAACCTACGTCCTCCGTCTTAATATATAAAGCTACTTACGTCATTTTCTTTTTATTAAAGTATAGACGGGAAAGAGTTGTGATTGATTGAGAAAGAAGGGACGTGGGAAGATTAAATAGTGGATTGTTATGTTTGGTGGAGATGAGGTATAGGTAAATATAGAAATAGTTATATTTTAAGAAAAAATTGAATCTTTTAGGTAGTTATATTTTGAGACTGAAATGGCATATAACTATCTTAAATATCCAAATTTACTAGGTGAAAAAGCCGATACAGAAAACCTATCATGATTCACTAAGTTATAAAAAAAATTGTACATCATGTGCAGGACCGACAGAAGATATTTCGGCCCACGGGCTTGCTTGGTAAATTTTCGTGCAAATAATCATGCCAATGCCAATGCTAATCATATAGGTGTGTATATGTGAGGCCAGGGCATGTACCCATGGATTCTAATTTGATTAGCATTTTCATAAGCATGATTATTTGCACGAGTTGCACATAATTCACCTAACGCAGTAGCAACTATAGTAGCAGTACGTCATGGGTCGGGTGATATTTGTAAACTTTGCGAAGTAGTACCTTAATTTGTCCGAATAGAATAGGTCTGTGCACACGGGGACAAGAATGTAGGGGCTTAATTTAATACAATTAGCACGGGGCACATGGACATAATTGCACCAGTTATGCTTGCAACGCGACATGTACACGTACACGTACTCGTACACGATAAATTAGTCGTAGGTCAACGTACAGAGACGTATGGTCATCAACAGAATATTTTATACACATTAAATCAATTCACAATTAAGCAAGCGTGATGTGCATGCGTGTGTCAGTGGTGGCCCTGTTGTCAAAGTGATAAAAAAACACTGGAATTCATGGACGGAGACAGATCGAAGATGCATATAATAAGGCCGAGCGCGTAAAACTGATCTGTTTGGCCGTTTTGTGTCGATATAAAAATTGTTCTAGAGAAGATGCATCTATATTTAGGTTAAAGGCTATACTGAAATTCCTCATATTTTTTAACGTACCAGCGCAGTCGTGTTGTTGACCTTGCATCTTAGTTTAAGAGACATAAAAGCACATGAGACAAAATATTATTTTACCAGTAGGGTGCCCTTTCTCTCTTCATTTGAGAAAAACGGTAACATGACAAGTGGATTAATTAAATACTATAGATTATAGATTTAATAAATTATATAAACAATTGCTGATGTAAAAAAGCTTTTAATCAATCATAGTTTTAAAACTGTAGCACATAACTCATATACATATGTATTAGCTATAAAAAAAATGGCATTTCTTGTTTTACGATGTTTACAAAGTACATATACATACTTACAGGTAGAGCAATATGACTGTTGATTAAGAATTTGTGATAGAAGCAAGTTTTTCAATAAGATTGTTGTAACTGATGACAGTAGAGTAATTAACAAGTAAATTATGGAAATTTAAGAGTGCTAACTTTCATTATGGAGCGCTGGATTTTTCTCCGTTGTTGGAATGGAAACAACCCTTTGGGAATGCAAGTACCGTAAAGATAGCAAACGGTTTTGTCGGAAAAATTTTAGATGACCATACCCTCGGTGTTCAAGTTATCTCAAGTGCCTGGTGTTTTACTTCAGCTAAAATTAAAGGAGGCATTATAAGAAACTGCACAAATGAAACAACACATCAGTCCCCATCCGCGAAAACCTGCATTAATGGGGTTATTGCCACAAGAGTAACGCCCCGGTGCTTTTTACTGGCAGTTTTATACTTCTACTTCTAGTAGAAATGATCTCAATTGTTCGTTTAATAGGACATTTTAGTCATTTACTAATAATTCAATAGGGGTAAGACTATCATTTCTTTTTTTCTCTATTTCCCATTAATCTCCTTCATGAAAGATGGAAGCCATCAGATCTGAATCGACTCCTACGCACCGACGGCTCCCGCGTCATCGCTCTGACGCACCCCATTCCATCGCTCCAACGAAATTTACCCCTTCACAGTTTTTCCTCTTGGACGATCATACCCTTAAAATTTCTACTGTCTCAAAATATTTGGCAGTATAAGTATATAGATTCATCAGTCCATATTATTTTATACTGCTAGTAAAGTGTACCGGAGCGAACCTCTTGCCACAGTAATAGCCACAAGCCGGCTTTGATGTCACCCCAGCCAGCACTAACAAATGGGACCACCTATCAGCGCTAGTTCGGGCCCAAACCGGCACTGATATAGAGCTCACGGCAATCCTGATTCGTGCCCTAAACAGACACTAATGAACCTGATCATACTCATGTAAGTTTTGTATATTAATTTCACTTTTTCATACATATTCAAATTCAGAAAAGTCCCATATGAACATTGCATATTGTAAGGATGCTAACAATATTCCGCCTCATTAGTCTCGTGTTGGGTAACTGGGATTGATTATCCCTTACCAATTGGGACTTGAGGGACTATCATTGAGGTTGTGTGTGAGTGTGCGTTAATCATTAAAAGAGATGTGATTTGGCTATATATGTTAATTCAGATAATTTATACTATTTTTTATAATAAAGAAAGCTTTATTGATCTGAGACCATTATATCAAGATGATACGATTCACCTAAGACAATTTCAAAATCTACGTAGCCAATATGCACAACCCAAAAAAAAGAGAGAAAGAACAAGAAAAACATGAAGAACCATGTCTAGTGAGCTACAAAACACGTGATGGGCTTTACCTTCATTCAGCACTATAACAACATTTAGACCTTGACAAAAGCCTGCCTCCAAAAGAAAACAACATGCGTCACTACGGGAAACAGGGTATCTGCCGTGCGCCTGGAGCGCACGGCAGAGCCCCAAATCCGCACAGCAAAGCCTTTGCCGTGCGCTTTTTGCCTATGCGCACGGCAAAGGCTGCACGGCATATAACTGCACGGCAAAAAAGCCTTTGCCGTGCGCCATATATCGCGCGCACGGCAAAGATTGTTTGCCGTGCGCTAGGCGCGGCGCACGGCAAAATAAAGTGTCA